>JAQZBX010011195.1:0-43168 GCA_029593785.1 Cabassous unicinctus | reverse complement strand
TTTTTATTAAAAAAGGATGTTGGATTTTGTCGAATGCCTTTTCTGCATCTATTGAGATGATCATGTGGTTTTTTTCCTTCAGTTTGTTAATGTGGTGTATTACATTGATTGATTTTCTTATGTTGAACCAGCCTTGCATACCAGGAATAAATCCCACTTGGTCGTGATGTATAAGTCTTTTAATATGCTGTTGGATTCTCTCATGTGGTTTTGATCTCACCTATTCTGTCTTTCAATCTCATAAGCTCTGTCCGTTTCTTATTTGTGTTTTCAAAGCCATCTTTGTGCTCATTCAGTTACACATTTATGTCCTATATCTCTTTAGCCATATTGTCTTTCAACCCATTAATTTGATTTAAGGAATTTGTATACATCTCTTTGGTTAGTTTCCTCAAATCCTATGCCTCAACTGTGGCTTTGATATATTCATTTGTTGGCCCAATTCTTCCATTTTCTTAGTAGGATTTGTAATTTTTTGCTGATCTCTAGGCATCTGATTATGATAGTTAGTTTACTCTTTGTTCAATTTCTCTCTCTTTTGTAGGAATTTAGTGGTGGAAGGCTGAGTGTTATTGCCATTCTTTGATTCTTGGTTAAACCTGTTCTAGATCTTTAGGATTCTCCTTGCTGATTGCTCAAATCTGTGCCATTGACCCAGTAATGAGTAGCACACCCACTTCCATCGGCCTTGGGTAAGGAGGCTGTAAGTGCAGAAAAAGCTTTCCTTACTTACTTTTAGTTTCCTCTCATAAGCTTCCTTGGTCTACCAGCAGATGGCAAACTTTGCTAGCATTCTCAGTTCAATACTTGATCAGAGAGTGTTATATACAATAACACCTGGACCAATGTGATAGAGGATCCTGCCTGGAGGCTATTCAGAGTCTTAAAATTCAAACTTTCTCAGAGGCTGTTCTCTTACACTTACTGGCAGCCCCCTCCCTTTTTGTGGGAAGGAAATAATTCTATTGCCCTCTACATCTTCAACAACGATTGCCAGTCAGTAGGGAGTGTGACTGAGAAGGTCAGATCTCTATAGTCTTGTGCCAGCTCCCAAGCAAAAATTGCAAATCTCCACATGGACTGGATATGGCCGTGGGACACAGCAGACGAAATTTGTTGGCTAAAAGCTGATTTAGGCTAAGGCTGCATCCCTCTCTCTCCTTTTTTCTGGGAAGGTGAATCTCTGTGGCCCATTCTTTCTATAGCTACTGGCCTGTGGCCAAAGAATGCAAAATTATCTTCTCATAGGGTGGGGGAATAGAGCTTGTGGTTGATGCTGAAAATTCTATTCACAATTTTTCCATCTAGACTTTTTTCCTGTGCCCCTCTCACTTCTGGGTGGTGTTCAGCCTTCTTCTGTTGTTCTAAACCCTAGAACATATTTTTCCAGGTTTCTTCTGATTTTCCTCTAACTGTTTTTTTGGGAGAGATGAGAGTCCCTTGCTTTTCTAATCCACCATCTTCCCACTGCTTCTTAGTAATGGAATATTTCTTAATTGTTCTTAGCCTTTTAGAATATTGTCATAAATTTTCTCTGTCTCTTTAATGTTCTCCTTAAGACTATCCTCATTATTTTCTCTGGTACAATTTCCCTGCTTCTGGAGATATCAGTCTCATATGTCCATGAGATGGGCAGTTTTGAAATACATTTTATAAAATACTGTTGATATCATTTATCATAACTGTCAAAACCTTTGTGTTTTGCTTTAGCACCCATCTCAATTCCACTAAGCTACATGTTGCAACAATGCCCTTTGTTATAGTTAATGAACAGTCATCGAATCCAGGGACATAAACAACCCCAGACCATTCTTTTTCAATTAGCAACTTTATTTCAAATTTACAATAATAAAAGAACAGAAAAAAAAAGCTCAACAACTTATGGAAACATTACTTCTGAAAGTTATTTTGCAGGTAGTTTTATCTCATCTGTTACAGCTTCTACTTCAGTTGTTCCTCTAGTGTTCAGAAAGATACACAGATGAACACAGATTAGTTAAATGACATAGTCAATGTGTGCTTATTAATGAAGAAAATGAAGAGAAAAATGCTTAATTGTATTCATAGCTCAAAAAGCAAACTCCATTTTCTTTTTCCTTTAGAATTAAGATAGTAACAATTTCTTTTTTCTACAAACACGTTACAGTGTTGTAGTTAAATACATTCCATAAATTACAATGATAGTATTTTTCCTGGGTATAACCACATTCTTAACACTTTATAGTGAAAGAAAATTCCTGTATTTATATTGTTAAACACAGACTTTATCTACTTCCAAAATCATTGTTATAAATACTCAATATTTTCCTCCTGGTGTCCTACAGCTAACAATAGTTTTCTTATACTATTGTTTCATCCACAATCATATCTCATAAAATTAACAGTGTTTGCTGCATTCATTATAATGTTTTACCATCAAGTCCAAAAATTACCACATATTTACATTTGACCTTATTAAACAGTCTACATAATCTAGCACTTTTTCCACCTTCTCCTCCAACATTCCATCTCACATCATCCTACAATTCATAGTCCAACTCCAACAGTCTATTCATTATATTTAGTTCATATCAGTGAGACCAAGCAATAATTTTGTTTTATGTCTGTCTTAATTCACTCAGCATTATATCTTCAATATTCCTCCATGTTGTCACATGCTTCCCCAGTTAATTTCTTCTTACTACTGAGTAGTATTCCTCTATAAGAATATACCACATTTTGATTATCCATTCATTGGTTGATGGACATTTAGGTTGTTACCATCTTTTCTGCAGTTGTGACTAATGCTGCTATGAACATTAGTTTGCAAATATCTGTTTGTGTCCTTCATTTTTCTTCTGAACATATTCCTGCTAGCAGGATTGCTGAATTATATGGCAAATGTGTATTTAGTTTGCTGCAGAACTGCCACATTGTCTTCCCAAGAGGTTGCAACATTTTACAGTCACATCAATAGTCCACATCTTTTCAAGCCCTTCAAGTTTTCTATTCTTTAATAATAGCCATTCTGTATGGTGTGAGTTGATATCTAATTTCCTTTTGATCTGCATTTCCCTAATAGCTAGTGATGTTGAACACATTTTCATGCGTCTTTTGGCCATTTGTATTTCCACTTTGGAAAAATGTCTATTCAATTTTGTTGCCCATTTTTAAATGTGGTTTCTTGTCATTTTCTGGTTAAGTTGTGTGATCTATTTATATAACATGGAGATTAATCCCTTATCAGACCTATGTTTTTCGAAGATTTTCTCCCATTGAGTACCCTGCCTTTTAAATTTCTTGACAAAGTCTTTTGAAGAATAAACATATTTAATTTTGAGGTATTCACATTTGTTTATTTTTTTCTTTTGTTGTTATTACTTTGGGTGTAAGGTCCAAGAAACCACTAACAAGCACATGATATTGAAGGGGTTTCCCTACATTTTCTTCCAAGACTTTTCTGGTTCTAGATTTTATATTTATGTCCTTCATCCATTTTGAATTAATTTTGTATATGGTGTGAGATTAGGGTCCTCTCTCTTTCTCTTAGATATGGTTACCCAGTTTTCCCAGTACTATTTATTGAATAGGCTACTCTGAACAATCTGAGTGGGTCTGAGAGCCTTATCAAATATCACTTGACCATTGATGTGACATTCTGTTTCTCAATTCTTGATTTATTCCATTGCTTACTTTGTCCTTCATTATAACAGTACCATGATGTTTTTACCACTGTAGCTAGATAAAATGCATCAAAGCCTAGAAATGAGAGTCCTCCAAATTCGTTCTTCTTTTCAGATGTATTTTTGGCTATGCAGGGGTCCTTAACTTTTCAGATAAATTTGATAATTGGCTTTTCAAATTCTACAAGGATGGATATAGGAATTTTTATCAGTATTCTGTTTAAAATGTAGATAAGTTTGGGTAGAATTGACATTTTAATGATATTTAGTCTTTCAACCCATAAACACCCAATATTCTTCCATGTAATCACATCATCCTTGGTCTCTTTCAGGATTGTTTTACAATATTTTGAATACTGGTCTTTTGTGTCCATTAGAGTTATTCCTAAATAATTGATTCTTTCAGTCACTCTTGTAAATGGATTTTTTCTGACTTCCTCCTGAGATTGCCCATTATTAGTATATATAAATGCTATTAAATTTTCTGTATTAAACTTGTATCCTGCCACATTGTTGAAATTGTCTATAAATTCTAACAGTTTGATTGTGTATTCTTCAGGATTTTCTAAGTATAGTGTCATATCATTAGCAAATATAAGTCTTATATTTTTGTCTCCTCTTTGGGTGAATTTTATTTCTTTTTGTGCCTGATTGCTCTAGTTAAACTTGTAGCTCTGCTTGTGTGCTCCTCACCTGCTTGTTTAGGCATCTGAGCTGATCATGTTTCCTGACATCACCTCATGGAAACTCCCTTCCTGTGAAGAGCATTAAGTAAACTATTTTTTCTCATGCATTATCTCACATCACCTGAATTCCACCTACACCAAAATTTAAATTCCAATTTAACTAATTTAAAACACCATTCTATACTTAAGTTGTCCTTCCTTCAAAAATTTTTTTATCCATTACCCTATCTTATCTAGTTTCTTTCTATGGATAACAAATTTTGATTTGTGATCTACTTTATTAAATAATGTTTGACATGTAATTATATACGTAAGTGTGCCCTCTCAGTTTTAGGGGCGATTAAAGATACCCGTTTTCCAATGAAATTGCCTCTCATTTCCATTAATTCACTTTTGGAAATTGACCTACATCCTCTGTATCCAAGGTCTTTGAACACATCATGAATATAAGCTTCTGAGGCCAAAGTCATGAAGAGACCATCAGTGAACTGAACTGTTTCAATAATGCCCTTTACTTGGTATAGGAGCTAATCCTGAAGTGCACAAATTGACTTGTGTGTGCCTAACATGATCTCACTTGTAGAGTTTGAACTTCAAAAATTATCATTATGCCATGACTTTCTTTTGTATTTTTTAAATTTTTTAAAAATTTTAAACAAATCAAGTTTATTGGTACATATTAATAAACCATAAATCCATCCAAAGTGAACAATCAATGGTATTTGGCATAATCACATATTTGTTCATTCATAATTTCAATCATTCTTAGGAGACTTCTGTTATTCTGATAATAATAATAAACAAAAACAAATTTCATCACTTCTCAATCTCTTTGTCTCCTCTGCCATACATAGCTCTTATTCTTTTTCCTTCTCTCTAGTATATTTATATTTATAATTTGCAAAAATTTTCTTATATATGCAATGTCAGCCATATTCATGTTTTACATGAGGTTTTACTGTCATGTACAGTGCCATCTTGGAGTTTTTAACTTTCCTTCTAGTAATATACATGACCTGTGACTTTCCATTTCAACCACTTTCATACCCATACAATAGCACTGCTAATTACAAACACCATGATATGATATCACTATTTCTATTAATTTTATCATTGAAGAACTCAACAGGAACACCACTCTGTTTTCTGTCCTATCCCTTGATTTCAATCTTTACAATGTCTTTCACAATGATGGCATCACTTTTAACAATATCATGACATGTCTATCTGGAGGTGGCCAAAAGTCCCTAATTATTCCTGCCAGAGACAGACTAAGAATAGGGATATCAACACCCATACTGTCATAATCCATGGTAAGGTGAAAGTGTGTGGTTGCACAATAAAGGGATATGACAAGAGGGTAGTGATATTATTGGGTTGGGTGCTGCAGGGTTGACAGGTGGGTAGATTGGGAAGGGTGGGTTGGAAGGTCCAAGTTACTGGGGGAATGTTTGGGAGAGGGACAAGGTGAACACTGGGGATTTGCAGGTATGTGGTTTTATTGGCAAATTTGGGAATGCTTTTATTGCAATATGACAAGGAAGAGTTACTGGTTTAGGGTGTTGGAATGGGGAAGCATTCAGGACAGGATGAACCTGGAGCAGCCTTCTAGGGAGTGTTTGAGTGATCATTTTGTCAAGTGTTGTATCAGTTGGTAGAGACCCAAATATTGAGTGGGAAGGTGTTGGACTCCCATCCTGGGGAGGACCAATTTTTTCACAAACAAAGAGGCAAGAGTCTCTAGAGAACATGGGTGGTTCCTAATAGGGGAGGACAAACTAGTGTGTCAAGACCTCATTGTTTCAAGTATGAATCTTGTCATTCAAGGAATAAAGCCAAGGGGTGGTCATGGGCCTTGAGGGGATGGGGAGGGAGGAATAGAAGAGATTGAGCAGGGTGTATTTTGGGGGCAATGGAAGTGTTGTACATAATCTTGCAATGATGGATATAGGCCATGTTCAATATCATCAAAATTTATAAAAGTGTACCATCTAAAATGTAAACCATAGTGTAAACCATTAATTATGTTTAGTAGCTCTGTTTCACTATTTGTATATCAGTTGTAACAAAGGTACCATCCACATATAAAACAGTATTAATATGAGAAGGAGGAAAAGTGGAGAATGTTGGGTATATGAGGGTCCCAGGGACTCTGTATGTGACTTAACTGTGACCTAGAATTTCTTTAAAAACAAAATGAAAAATAGAAAGACACTGGGGAATAAACGGAAGAAAATTTCACTGTACAGACAGTGCACCAGATATTACATTGATGAAAGGCAAAATGGGGAAAAAAAATTTTAAATAATTTTCATTTTTTTAAATATCCCAATCTATTAATTTTATTTTATTTTTAGTTTTCATAAACTTTTATGTATTTTATTTCTTATATTTAAACCATTATTCTTTCATTTTCTTATTAATTGTGTTTGGCTATTTTAATACCTTCATTTTGGAAGATGCTTTAGATCACAGAAGGTTTATAACTGGGGCAGAGAAAGATCATTTGTGTGGGGTGTCAGTGATGGGGGATACATGGGAGGAAGTTCACCAGGATATACATATAAGGTATATAAATATGTTCAACTGCTTATGAGGCATTGACACTGTGGGTTGAGACTCACACAATATCTGAGAGAATATTGAATCCCCATCTTGGACAGCTCTGCCACAGTCTCTAATGGAGCAGCAACTGTCTCCCATGTTCAGGGGCAATGACTGGAGAAAGATAATGATCTATTGATGGGCCCTTGATATTGGTGACTATTCTTATGAGCCTTTGCTCTTGAAATTGAAACATAACCTAGCATTGTGGGGTGCCTCAGGCTGAGGGCCTCCTTGTTGCTCAAATCTAGTCTCTCTCTAAGTCAAAATCAGCATATAAATGCATTACGTTTCCCCCAGCATGGGACATGACTCCCGTGGATGAGCCTCCCTGGTCCCAAGGAAGATTACTACTTAGCACCAACTAACAATGCAACTAGAAAAGACCTCAAATAAAAGGGGAGAAAACATAAAGACAAATGAGTTTATATGGCTAAGAGACTTCAGAGTGAGTCAAGAGGTCATCCCAGAGGTAATGCTTTTGCACAGCTCAGCAGGATCTCATAGACTGCCAAAGTGGATACCACCCCAAATAGTGGGGATCCTGAGGGCTGTAGAGACACCCAGGTTCTGTTGTCAGGGCAGACACCTCTGGATTTGGTGCCTTGACAGTGGGCCCTATTTTGGGGGTTGTTTTCCTGAGACTGACAGAGTTGGACTCAGTTATGGCTTCCCTACACATGGCTCATCTGTCCCTTCTATTTAAACCGATACTTAGTGGTGGAGTTTGTAGGTGTACATACAAGAGACTGGAGTCTTTGGGCTGTCCATATGCTAGCTGGAACCTCAGTGGAGTTGCAGCACTTGCTCTCCAGGTCACTGGACTCACCCAGGACAATGAACAAGGTGGTGAGGATTGACAACCACCATACCAAGCAAACAAGAGAGCCGACAACTGCAAGCAAGAGAGCCCCGTCTATTGGCTGTATGAGATCAATCCCTCCTCTCAATTATAGGTGAAGTGGACATCACCATCCCATAATCCTCAGGGACTTGCTGGTATTCTACTATAGACATATTGTGATTCTAGCATTGGGAGAAATTACAACATTGCTGTGGAGGCAGTGACCCTTGAAGACTCTGGGTGCAGAGAGAGGGAAAAATAGTAGTAATATGAGGGTTTTTTCAGGACTTGAGTATTATCCTGAATGACACTGGAATGACAGATACAGGCCATTTTATATTGTGATATACCATGCAGAACTGTGTGGGAGGGAGTGTAGACTACAATGTGAACTAAGGTCCATGCTCAGTGGCAAAGATCCAGGATGCATTTATCAATTGCAATGAATGTGTCACACTAATGAAGGAAGTTGCTTATGTATGGGTTCATATCCACAAGACCAGGGGTTGGGACATGAACATGACTTTTGGGGGAGAAAATTCAATACCCAATACTAGCCTGTATAAAATATACCCAGCCTCCAATAAATGCATTTCCCAATCATTTTCATATGTTAAAAACAATGATAATAGCCACTGATAGAGAAAGGATGTGGAATTAGTTATTATATTTCATTAAAATTTGGGATAAAATAGAGTAGCAGTTTTAGAAGACAATTTGGAAATATTAATCAGAAAATTTAAAATATATATACACTCTAAATAAAATTTCCTTTTCTAATTACTTCTACAAAGAAAATAACACAAACAATTAAAGATGCAGACCTATAGATGCTAATTATTTACAATAGTCAAAATTGCCCCAAACCTAAGTGTATATTAATAAGAGAATGGTGAAAGAAATTATGATAAGCTCAAAGAACTCCAGACATCAAAAATCAGTGCCATTGGTTAAAGCCTTTAAACAGTTTCATTCTTTGTGCCCCATAAAAACAATTAAGCCAATCACATCAAATAAATCTTGGCTTTTTTTTTCTTTATCTCAGTTCACTAAGTGATGTTAATTATGGTCCTTATCAAATCCATTTGGTAAAGGCTATTTACACTGTACATGGCTGAGCACGCACTATTTATAGTTACAAAGATACCTGCCAGTTTATTACGGAAGAATTCCTTACGCCTGAAAATGGTGAAATATCTCACACATCATTTTAAACAAAACAGTTTCAAGCAGGAAATGTTCCTTATTTGACCACTATTGCAATAATTACATGAAAATTCTTAAAAAAAAACCAAAAAAACACTAATTCCCTTCAAGATATTGATGCATATCCTACACATTACAGGTTAAGGCAGTAACAAAATGTATTCCTGAAAACTGGAGGTCTTGACAACATCAAATAAAGCTGTTTGATACTAGTTTTTGGTTCTCCGTCAAATTCTCAAAGTTCTGTCTGTATAACTAGTTTGTGAATGATTTCATTTTTGAAGAAGAAAAAGTATTAGTAACACTAAGAAGAGTTGACAATGAAAAGAGTAATTGCTAGGGAAAGAACAGACATAAGTTGGAGAATGCCTAAAAGTTTTCAAATCATAAACAAGAACATTGAGAGTCTGAACCTCAAAATATAAAACAAATACATATAGTTTACTTTTCTTAATTTAATAAAGACTTTACTTTGAACAATTCAAGTAATATAAGACTATCAAAAATAACTTAGTAAGGCATAAGTGTCAACTGCATTTTTAATGTTTTAATTAAGAACTTTTAAAAACTGTAAACTAAACCATAGCAGTTTAGTTAAACAAATGATAAATGACTTTATATTTGCAATTTTGATTCCTTTAATACAAACTACTACCAACAAATATGTAAAGATCTGACAGACTATGCATTTGACCAAATCACTTTGTTTTAAGCATAAAACAGATTTAATGGTACAAGTTCCAAGATCCAAATACCTACTAATTTGTAGGCAACCCACTCTCTAATCAGAATCCTTCATTCTTCAGCTGCAGATGAAATAAGGCACACTCTGTTTAAACAGGGCACTGTTGTAAAACCAGAATAATAATCTTAAATAAAGATTGTTATCATTAAACTGAAAAGACTTTTCCAAGTGTCTTTTAGCAGTGGCATATATATATTCCTGACCTCTTAATTTCATAAATTAACTTTCCTTTTATTCCATTTTTATGGTAGTTGTGCTCACAGTTTTAAAAATTGGTTGAAATTTATATAAAACTCTGTATATGTTCACAAATCATTGAATAAACAATATCAGCATTACCTTCAAGATAGTGTTTGCAAACACGTGTCCAACTTAGGAAAAACATATTCACATGTCCCATCTGGCTTTTTTCTTTCTTTTTATTTGTTTGGGAGATTCCCAGCTTGTTTCAGACTTGGTCTGTGAATGAGGCACACTATTTTGCTTAATATTAGACTTGAATTTATCTGTCTCTTGTAACATTAGTGACACATGGGAAGGGATCTTGTCTGAATCACTTTTTGATGAAATTACAGATGGCTTGCTAGACACAGTAGGTGGAAGAGTCTTGATAGGTTGGCTATTTTTGATGAGTACTTCAGGCAAATTACTAGTACTTATGGTCTTCAAAAAAAAGCTTTTTCTTGTTTTTGACAGACTTTATTAGAGGTATAGCTCTTCTATAATCTGTTTTACTAATTCTCCCGTGTCCTGTGTATGACAGTTTTCTTCACCTTGCTTCTTTTTTTCTTTTTAGGGTTCCCAATTGTAAGGGTTTCCTCTCCCTTTTCTTTACATTTATCAGAAAGCTTTTGATCATCCGGAATTGATTCCTTGGATTTTAGATGTGAAGCTCTTTCTTCATTTACCTTATTCCCCCACTATTCTGCTGGCACATTCCAATCAGAGCTGGGATCAGCAGAAGGCAGATTATTTAACCAAGACCATTCATCATCGACATAGGGTTGATTATGGCTAACATTCCCCTGACAATGAGATACGGTAGACTGAGAAACTGGCTCATCCTTAGACCAATGCCAGAAAATATAGTCACTCAAACTCCTCCCCAGGCTTTTCCATTTGCATTAGCATCTCCAGTGTCTTGTCACCAAGAAAATGGCTCAGTTTTCCTCTTGCCAACAGAAACAGGTGAAATAGAGTTCCACTTCTTCTCAGCTGCACTGATTTGTGAGGAGAGTTCACAGAATTTTCATTCCAGCCTCCTCCATTTACAGTGAGGTTTTCATTCAATCCCTGAAATGCAGAGTCTCTTTTTCCAGACTGAAAGTTGCTAACTTGAACATTTGAATGAGAATCACCTGTATGCTTCTTGGAGCCAACAGTAAATTATGTAGTTTTAAGTTGCTCTGTGGTAACTGTGATGGCATTTTCTATCCCAGGGATAGTTGAATACAATGAGCCAGAATCAGGCGGCACATTATCACATTTATGCTGCTGTGGTTTCTCTCTGTGACTAATTTTAGTTTCCTAGGCTCCTTCATCAACTTCCCTTCCATCATGGCGTGAACTGTTTTGCACTGCTTTAGCATCTGACTTTGATTTCTTCTTATTTTTCTTTGACTTTTCATTTTCTTATCTGTCTCTAATGATTGTTTTGCTGTTACACTTCGAAGAATTAGGGACAAGGTCATCCTCAGCCACTTCAACAGTCCGTCCATTTGGTTTGGACTTCTCAGGAAATTTCCTCGGTTCTTCTTCTGCTCCTCGTTTCTGAGGTTCTTCAGCAGGGCTAGGTCGTCAGGACTCTGAGCCGGGAGACCATCGCCTCTAGCTTTCGCCAGGTGGCTCCTCCTTCTCTTGCGCGCAGACGCAAGCCGCGGGAGGCCCAGCAGTAGCAGAGCCAGGGAGCCCGCGCCCACCTGGAGCACTCCGCCAGGGACTGCTTCCCCGCCAGCCATAGGTCGAGGCCCAGCTGGGTACGCAGAAAGCCTAGGTTGGCCAAGAGTATTTCCCGCAGTTGGGCAGAGACCTCCTCGGCCTGCTGAGCCAGCGCGTCCTGCCAGTCAGAGAGACTTGCAGGCCGACATTAGGGTATAGAGTCGCCGTGAAAGAGTCAAGAGAAGCAAAGAATGGCCAGGCCAGACAGCTTCAGACAGAGTGCGTCGCGGCCGCCCCTCACGCAGCTGCCACGGCAGGTAGGGGAGAGGGAGTTCCCGGGTCCCCCCTAGTCGGCCTCATACTGCTGCCTCCAGGAGGAGGCGGGGCGGCGGGGAAGCAGTATTTTTTAAACAAAGCCAAGACCCATCCACATTTGGAAATGTTACTAAGCAAATAGACTCAATGCATTATTATCAAAAGCAAACACTAAGAACAAATGTGAATCATAATAACTAAATGCTGACTTTTCCCCATTTTTTCCAATTTTTGCCATGGAGGTTGACCAGTGTATTAATGAATTAGTTTTCTCTTACATTTCAGAGTGACAAGAAGCCTAGAGAGTTAATATATTACAAAACCAGCTTTTACTTCTAAGAATTCTCCTAGCAAACACACAATGCGATTTTTTCGCTCCCTATTCCTTGGTAACTTAGGAAAATTCCTTAACTTTTTAGCCCAGCCATCCTTATTGATAAGTCCCCGAAATGTATGCTAAATGAAATCACCTGGGGTGTTTTTGTGACTAGACTAGGTTCTGAGTCCACACCTTTAAAATTCTGATTTAATGGTTTTGAGAGAAATCTGGAAATCTTTATTTTCAATGAGTGCCTCTGGATATTTATATTGCTATCAGCCCACAGATTAGTCTTGGAAACTGCTTCCAGTGGGCAGGTGGAGCATATGTATGTCCACTTGCATGGTCTGATAATGAACTATTTACTCCAATCTGCAGATATGGATGAATGCAAAAAGTGCTCTGCCTGCCCACCCACCAAAACCTGTAACAATACAATTGGAAGCTACTTTTGCTCTGGATTTTCTCCAAATAATGAAACACCACGTTTTACACATCAAGAAGAAGAATGCAGGGGTGAGGAAATACACTAAGGGAAAGAAACTAGACACAAGGTATTACATATTGCTTGACTCCATCGATAAAAATTGTAAATACAAATGAACTAGAGAGACAGACACAGAATAGCAGCTATATATCACAGGGTAAGATTGAGAAGTGATGAGATTTTGTTCTTCTGGTTTTTGTTTTTCACTATTATTATTGGAATAATGAAATGCTTTAATAGCGATTGAATTGATGAATGCACAACTATGTGATTATACCAAACACCACTGATTATTCACTTTGGAAGGATTGTATATTTATTAATATATATCAATAAAATTGTTTTCTTAAAAAATAAAGTAGAATGCAAGGTTGAGTATTAATAAAGCCTAGTGTTTATAGGACAAGAAGACACCTGTAGTCAACAGAGGTTAGGCTTGTTAACTTGTTGGAGCAAAGGAGAGCATTCTCCATGAGGAAGCATCAGATGTTTCCATAAGAGGAAGCTAGAGTGGGCTTGTTATAGGGTTCAGCCTTATGATGGGTGACATTGAGGAGGGCTTAAGAAAGCAATGCTTTATTCCTGTAATGGCTTGTGTCAAGAAGTAGGGGCAATTTGATAAATGAGAGTCTTTTGACTTTTTAAAGGATCAGGGCTGTCCATATTAGCTATTAGAGGGGATTGTTTGGGAACTTGTTAGAAATACAAATTCTCAAGCATCAACTCAGACCTCCTGAATCAAAACTTTCCCGATTAGGCCATCAATCGTTGTACATGCCCTCCAGGAAATGCTGATATACCCAGAGATTGAGAATTTCTGTTTTAGGCCAAACCACTTCAATTTTCTGAAAAAGTGGGGCACAGTATAATAACTCAACATCATATTAAGAATTGTCTTGCCCACTAGTTCTGTTGATAAATTGCAATCTTCGTGATATATAAAAAAGAGACTATGACTTGTATAGGGAATATTCTTCAGAAATGATACAAGGTCTTTTTGAGAAATGATTAGACATTCTCCAGACAACCACCTTTGTTAATGATACTTTTTCTCCTTTTGTCTCCACTTTTTTTGGATAAAACTTGATCCTATATCATTTTGAGATACTTGATGCAACAGGAATTTGATGAGGAAAGTTGGGAGAATTTTTTCATCCCTTTCAGTCAAATAGCTTCAAAGTCTTGAAGAATAACTCTAACCTCTCTTTTTTCATCCTTAGAAATCAGTCCAAATTGTTCTCAACTTGGCAAGGATAAATGTTCAAGAGGCTGTGAAGTCCAGGAGGTAAGTTTCACACCATCATAACCTTGCAGAATGTACGTGAAAAAGGACAGTAATAAAATATATTTAAATCACTTGTAATTTATGTTTGACTATTTGGAGTTGTAAAGTAGATATTACTTATTTTCCCAAAAGCACACTCAAAATGTAACAAATGTACCAAATTAATGAAAGATGTTGTTAATGGGTAAAAGTGTTGGAAGAGGAGCGTGTGGTGTATATGGGAACCCCCTATATGTTTTATTTATTATTTATGTAATCTAAAGCTTCTTTAAAAATAAAATAAAATTTTAATGAGTTCCCAATTATTGACTGTTGAATTATTCACCATATACCTACTAATTTAAAATTCCTCTTTTGAAATGAAAGATAACTGATACTGGGTGAGGGGTTTATGGAACACTGTACTATCTTTACAAATTTTTGGTTAATCTAATATGATTCCAAAATAAATTTATTGCAAAGATTTTAAAAGAAAAATAAGAAACACTATCGTATTTATGCCTCTAAGTTTATGGAACAGCAAGAGGCTATATTTGCCCATCACACCCTCTGGAGATGTGTAACCTCATTTAAACATGAATAAAGTCCCTGTAACTTCTGGCCTCTTCATTTCATCTACTTGCTTAATTCCCTACAGAAACAAACTCGCTTAATTAATGGGGTTTTATGTGCATTTGATAACTCATAGAGCAAATCCCGTATCATTAAATTTTTCTTTAAAAATAATTTTTCAATTATTTTTAATTTTTATTTTTAAAGAAGCTTTAGATTATATAAGGTTACATTAAATATATAGGAGATTCCCATAACATCGCTCCCTCCCCCTCCCACACTTGTGGAGCGAAAGGAATGCTTATTCACTCTTGGTGGGAATGTTGAATGGTACAGCCACTGTGGAGGACTGTCTCGCACGTCCCAAAGAAGTTGAATATAGATTTACCATGTGAGCAAGCAATACCATCACTATGTACATACCCAGAAGAACTGACAGAAGAGACATGAATAGACATCTGCACACTGATGTTCATAGCAGCATTATTCATGATTTCCAAAAGTTGGAAACAACCCTGGTGCCCATCAACTGATAAATGGATAAACAAATTATGGTGTATTCACACGAAGGAATTATATGCGGTGGTAAGAAGAAATGAGGTCATGAAGCAGAACAACATGGATGAGTCTGTAGGACATTATGTTGATTGAAGCAAGTCAGACAAAAAAGGGCAAATACAGTATGATTGCACTATTATGAACTAAATATATTGTGTAAAATCATGGAGATAATAATTAGAATATAGGTCAGCAGAAAATAGAAGGAGGGTAGAGAATGGAAAGCTAAGGGTTAATCTGCAGAATTGGTATAAAGGTTGTAAATCTTTGGAAATGAATAGAAATGGTTAAAGCATATCATGGTGTTTATAAGTAGCAGAGCTATTGTATGGGTATGACAGTGGTTGAATGGGAAAGTCTAAGGTCCTGTACATTATTAGAAGAAAAGCTAAAAACTATAACATGAGACTGTAAAAGATAGTAAACCTCATGTAAAACATGAATATGGGTGATATTGCATACATAAAACTATTTATACAAATTATAAATACAAATATACTAGAGAGAAGGAAAAATAATAGCAGCTGTACAACAGAGGAAGCATAGAAAGATTGAGAGGTGTTGAGTTTTGTTTGTTTTTTGTTTATTAATATTAATATTGAAATAATCTTCTCTAAGAATGATTGAAGTGATGAAAGCACAAATATGTGATTATACCAAATATCATTGATTGTATACTTTGGATGGATTTATGCTTTATTAATATGTATCAATAAAACTGGTTTGTTAAAAAATAAAATAAATTTAAGAGCTTCCCATATAACCCACCACCTCCTCCTTCCCCACTTTTCCCAATTAACAACAACTTTCATTAGTGTGGTACAGTTGCTACAATTGATGAACATATATTGAAGCATTGCTACCAACCAGGGTCTATAATTTACATTATGGTTTACACTTTATGCCATAAAATTTTATGTGTTTTTCAAAATGTATAACAGCCTGTATCCATCATTGCAATGTCATGCAGAACATGTCCCAAAAATGCCCCTTGTTTCAACTATTCTTCCCTCTCCCTCCCCTGAGAATCTCTGGTGACCTCTGCCTTTATACCAATGTTACAAGTTCTTCCATTACTAGAATAATAATAAATCTACTTTAGTCCACAGTTGCATTCCCTCTTATATTTGTTCATTCCTCAATCTTGAGGATTTTGAAATAGTGATGCCCACTCTGCTTCAGATTGAGAGGGAGCTTAGATTCTATGGGACAGATAGATGGAACTGTCTTGCTTGCTGTTGTAGATACTCTGTCTTTTTCGGATGGATATTGTCTATGATCATACTTTTGTTAGTTGTCCTGGGTGAGTCTGATGAACTGAAGTGTAGATGTTGGCTGCAACTCTGCTGGGGTTCAGGACTCAAACAGCATATGAACAGACAGAAGATTTAATACTATTGGACACATATTTATTGAACATAGTGCCAATTATAGGTTCAAATAAAAGGGGCATAAAAGCCATGTGGAGGAAAACAATAAATGAGTCTAATTCTGATACATTGGGGGGGGATAGGTTATCCTATATTCCAAGGTAAGGCCCCATGATAGTGTGCTGAGTACGGGGTTGTCTGCCCTGCCTATAGTGTCTAGATGTCTCTAGAGCCCTGAGGAGCACCCCTGTTTAAGGCACTGTTTACTGTAGCAGTCAGTAATACCCTCCTGAGATGTACATAAGAGTAACCTCTAGAATGACTTCCTGGGTCACTTTTTAATATCTTAGCCATAGAAATTCTTTTGTATTTAATATTTCCCACTTTTTGTCAAGATCTTTTTCCAAATGCATTGCTACTTGTTGCTTGGGAATAATCCGTCGGTGCCAGGGAGGCTCATACTTAGGAGTCATGTCCCACACCCATGGGGAAGTAATGAGTTTATATGTGAGTTTAACTTACAGTCCACATAAAAATGACTTTGATATAAGTTTTTTTTTAATTGATTGAGGTTTATCACATATACATAAACATACATAAGCAATAAGTGTATAGAAATAGTTGTGAACTTACAAAACAAACATATATAACATTATACACGGACATAATCCTTCACCCTACCAACAATACTTGGCATTGTTGTCAAACTTTTTAAACTAATGATTAAAGAGCATTCTCAAAATATTACTGCCAACCAAAGTATCTTACATTTGGTATATTCCCCCCCCCCAATTATTATTATTTTTATATCATTTCTAAATGAACACACAAAAACATTAAGTGTATAGTAAAAGTTGTGAACTTGCAAAGCAAACATGCAGAACATGTTGCAGGGGTCCCATACATCAACAAACTACCAACACCTTGCATTGTTGTGAGACATTTGTTACAAATGATGAAAGAATATTGTCAAAATTTTATTACTAACAATAGTCCTTCTCTTACATTTGGTGTATTTTCCCCCAACCCACTCTATTATTATTTTTTAAATATATTTTTATGACAGAATTTTAAACTTACAAAACAATCATGCACATGTGCAGAATTCCCATACAACACCCCTCTATCAACACACTGCACTGTGGTGGAACATTTGTTAAAGATTATGAGATATCAGACTATTACCAGGTCCATTGCATACATTTGACACGCTTTTTCCATAATCCCCCATTATCAACAGAGTACATCTTTGGCTTAGATGCATTAATATTACATTATAATTGTTAACCACAGTCCATAGTTCACTCCAATTGCATTTTTCCCATGCTTCACCACATTCTCACCACCTGCAATAGTGATGTACATCTTCTCCAGCTCACAAAGGACACTCTTGCATCTGTACCATCAACCACAATTTTCATCCACCTCTGGGTTTACTGTGTTATTCAGTCCCTAGATTATTCTCTAGCTTTCCTTCAATTGGCATTTACAACCCTAGACTACTCTTTTCAGCCACATTCTGATTTATAAACCAGCTGTTACTCACTATAATGTTTTACCATCAACTCTATACATTTCCACACTTTTACTATAAAGTTAATTAAAAGTTCTACATACATTACACATCAGTAGTCCATCTCAGTCCTCCTCTTATCTCCTTTAAAAATCCACCACCTACCACCAGGTCTTGAAGATATTTTCCTACACTTTCTTCTAGAAGCTTTATTGTTCTTGCTTTTATGTTTAGGTTTTTGATCCATTTTGAGATAATTTTCATATAAGGTATGAGATAGGGGCCCACTTTCCTTCTTTTGGCTATGGATATCCAGTATTCTCAGCATGATTTGTTGAATGGACTGTTCTCTCTGAACTGTTCTGTCTGTGGGTGGGTTTCACAGACTTGTCAAATATCACTTGACCATAGATATGAGGGTCTGTTTCTTAATCATCAATTTGGTTCCATTGGTCTATGTGTCTGTCATTATGCCAGTACCATGCTGTTTTTACCACTGTAGAGAGGTAACATGATTTAAAGTCTGGAAATGAGAGTCTTCCAACTTCTCTTTTCTTTTTAAGATATTTCTGGCTTTTCAGGACTCCTTACCCTTCCAAATAATTTAGATAATCATATTTTCCAATTATTTAAAAATGCTGGTGGAATTTTTATTGGGATTGCATTGAATCTGTATATCAATTTGGGTAGAATTGACATCTTAATGATATTTATTCTTCTAATACATGAACATGGAGTGTTCTTCCAATTATTTACATCTTTTTTGATTTCTTTTAACAGTGAGTTGTAGTTTTCTGAATACAAATGCTTTACATCATTGCTTAAGTTAATTCCTAAATATTTGATTCTTTCAGTTGCTATTGTAAATGGAATTTTTTTCCTGACTTTCTCCTCAGATTGCACATTACTAGTATCTTTTAAAGTCTGTTTCATCTAATATAAATATAGGTACTCTGGCATTTTTTTGGTTACTGAATGCATGGAATATCTTTTCCTAGTCTTTCACTTTCAGTTTATTGGTATTCTTGAGTCTAAGGTGAATCTCTTGCAGACAGTATATAGGTAGCTAATATTTTCTTATCCATTCTGCCTGTCTGTGTCTTTTGATTGGGGAGTTTAATCAATTAACATTCAATGTTATTACTGTAAGGCAGTTCTTATTTCACCGATTTTGTCCTTTGAGTTTTAGCTGTCATGTTTTATTTTTACCCCTCTCTGGAGACTTTTAGTTACTTTTACTGATATAATCTCCATTTCTAGACTCTCTTCCAAGTCTGTCTTTCCTGTCTTTTCTTTTCAGACTGTAGCAAACCCTTTATTATTTCCTATACAGCAGGTCTCTTGGTTACAAACTCTCTGTTTCTGTTTATCTGTGAAGCCAATTTCTTGGCTTGAAATGTTTCTTTCAGTATCTTAAATATATCATAGCACTGTCTTCTTGCCTCCATGGTTTCTCATGAGAGATCGTCACTTAATCTTATTGGGTATCCATTATATGTTATGCATTGCTTTTCTCTTGCTTCTCTCAGAATTATCTCTTTGTCTTTAGCATTTGACATTCTGATTAGTATGTGTCTTGGAGTTGGTCTATACGGGTTTATTTGGATGGGAGTGTGTTGTGCTTTTTGGACATGGATATCCATGTCCTTCAATAGGGTTGGGAAATTTTCTACCATTATTTCTTCAAATATTCCTTGTACTCCTTTTCCCTTCTGTTCTCATTCTGGGACACCCATGACATATATGTTTGCATGTCTTTTGCTGTCGTTCCCTGAGATTTTGTTCAATTCTTTCCATTTTTTTCTTCATCAGTTCTTTTGTATGTTTGCTTTCAGAGACCATTTCAAGCTTACCAATCATTTCTTCTGCCTCCTCAAATCTGCTATTATATGATTTCAGTGTATTTTTAATTTCATTTATTGTACCTTTCATTCACATAAGATCTGCTATTTTTCTCTGAATGCTTCCAAATTCTTCTTTGTGCTTGTCCAGTGTCTTCTTAATATTCTTACCCTCATTAGCCATCTCATTGAATTTATTAAGGAGATTTATTTGAACATCTATGATTAGCTGTCTCAACTCCTTTATGTCATCTGGAGGATAATCTTGTTCCTTTAACTGGGCCATATCTTCCAATTTCTTGGTGTGGATTGTAATTTCTTGTGGCATCTTGGAATCTGGCTTGCTAGAGTATTTATTCTGGGTGCAGTTTCTCTCTTTCGTGTAGGGCTTTCCTGCCCTCTCTCCCTTGCTGGTTGTGTAGTAGGAGCTAAAGATGTAGTTGGTGCTGTAAACTGTGGAGGCTGAAGCTGCCCACATTGCCCAAGGGACAGATGAAGCTTTTCCCAACCTTCTCCTTTACCGAGGTTTGAGACAGAGCCACAGCTGTGTGTAATAATCCAAGTTGTGCAGGACTAGACTGTGATTGCCCAGAGAGACTGATGAAGCTTCAACACCCCTTTCTCCCCTGCTGGGACAGGGATGAAGTTGTAGGTCTGGGCAGCAATCTCTGCCATGCGGGTCCAAAATGACTGCCGTTAACCCGGTAGACTTTCAACTATTCAGTCTGTGCCAGGTGAATGTACCTGCAGTTATCCAGACAGGCTGGTGCAGGGCCCTCCACCCTCCTCCCAGCTAGAGGTGGGGCTGAAGCCTAGGTTAGGCCTGCAGTCCAGTCTGGGTGAAAGAAGCCAGCCCCTGCTGTCACTGTGATTTTCAATCAGCCCAGCTTCCCCTCATGCTGGAGGCAGAGTCAAAATCACTGCCACCGGCCTCTTTCTAACCTGAACACGTTCAAACTTTAGCTGTTGTTAGGTTATACTTTAGCCAGCTGAATTTACTAATCAGTAGCTGAAGTCCTCTCTCCCTCCCCTATTTTTGGGAAATGGAGCTTCCAACTCCAGCCACAGAACAGCTCCTGAGGTGGCTTTTGCTGCCAGAGTAGGATGATCACCAGCCTCTGTGGCATGGCCTGTATTTTCCTAGAGAGGCTGGTATAGGTTCCTCCCTGCTGGAGGTGGGTTTGGGGCTTAGACTATGGCTGCAATCTAAACTGGATGAAAAGATTGGGTGCCTACCAGCATTGTGATTTTCAGTCCATCCCACTCCCCATTCTGTTGTGGGCAGACTTAAAATGGTGATTACCAGCCTCTTTCTGACTTGGACAGGTTCAAACTTTAGCTGGTCTTAGGTTTATACTTTAGCCCACCACATTTACTAATCAGTAACTGAAGTTGGTGCCCCACTGTCTCTTCCTCCCCAATTTTTGGCAAGTGGAGCATCCAATTACAGCAGCGGGATAGCTCTCAAGGCAGCTTGTGCCACCAGTGGAGGATGGGCACCAGCCTCTGTGGCATGGAGTGCTCTACTTATGAATCTTCTCTGCAGATGGGCAGTCTCTTCTCCCATTCTTTCAAAGATGCTACACAAGATGCTCTTCTGGTCTCCTGGAGCCCCCAAACTGGTACTCTAGGTAGCTCTGGGTGATTACTAATTGTCCTGTATAAAGAGCTGACTCTTAAGAGCTCCTTACTCTGCTGCCATCTTGCTGGTTGTCTTGATTTAAGTTTTTTATGAACAAATTTTCCTTTTCTCTGGACCTCAGTTTGGGATACCTTTCATTAATGCCAAACATTTGAATGCCTCAGTAAATCACTTAAATATTCAATTCAGATGTTAAATTTGTTACCATTGAGATTTTTAAATATGATTTGTCATGAGAAGAATTATTAGAAAACATTAAAATCTCTCTATACATACACAGTTATCTTTTAAGTCAATATTTCTATCAAGTGAAACAAGGTTTTCAAGATGTTTTAATCTCAAATTAAATAGACATATTTCCCTGAACCCAAGAACTTTGTAATCTGAAGTAAATTATTAAAACTACTTTTTGTATGTTATTTCTTAGCTGAATTCCACAAACTATTGGAATAATATAAGATTGATTTACCCTGATTTAATTCCCCTTTTACTATTTGTGGAAATGGCTTAAGGCAACTGCAAGCCTTCTTTTTCTGCTATTAGGTAAGGACAAGTTCTGCATTAATCTCTTTCCTTCAGGCTTCTTTTGGTGACAATAAAACACCAGGATTTATATTCTTCAGTCTCCTGGGAACAGATGCAAGCTTTCTGGGTTATCCTCTTGAAACATTTTTCAGTTGACTTGTATTTTAGTTTGATAAAGCTTCTGAAGTCAAAATACGAAAATGGTTTGGCTTTTACAATGGAGATTTATTATCTTAAACCTTTCAGTTCTGAAGCCATGGAAATGTCCAAATCTCACCCAAAGACTGGCTGCCAGCAATCCTGGTCACCTGTGACACATGGAAAGGCACATGGCAGTGTCTCCTGATTTCTCCGTTCTCTTCCAAGTTTCATTGCTTTCAGTGTTTGGCTTCCATCTTTAGACTTCCATGACTTTCTTTCTCTTTGAAATTCATTCTCTTGTAAAGAACTCCTGTAAAAGGATTAAAACCCACCCTGGGCCAAGTCTTACTGAAGTGACCTAAATCAAAATGTCATATCCGCAATAGGATTACACTCACAGGAATGGATTAACAGTTTGACAGTTCCTCAGAAAGCAAAACTATAGAACTACCATATGTCTCAGCAATCCCACTACTAGTTTATTCCCCAAAGAATTAAAAGCAGAGACTCAAACAAATATTTACACACAAATGTCCATAACGATATTGTTTACAACTGTTAGAAGATGGAAGCAACCCAAGTCTCCATCAACGAATGGATGCATAAATAGAATGCAGTATATACATACAAGGCAATATTATTCAGTCTTAAAAAAAAAGCATGAGGTACTGGTATGTGGGACTATGTGGATGAAACTTGAAGGCACCATATTGAGTGAAATAAGCCAAACACCAAAAGACATATGTTGTATGATCTCACTGTTATAAACTAATTATATAAAGAGTTAGAACTTGGAATATAGGTTTCCAGGAGACAGAGTGTAAATAGGGAATGAGGAGTGAAGGCTTCTAATATACAAGGTTTCTATTTGGAATGATGGAAATGTTTTTGTATTGGATGGTGAGGATGGAAATACAACATTGTGAACATAATTAAAAGCACTGACATATATATCTTAATGTGATTAAAAGGAGGAAATTTTGGGTTGCATGTATACATGATAAAAGAAAAAAAATTAAAAATAAATTCATGGAACTACATTAAACAGTGAACCATAAGTTAATCATTGGGTTATAGTTAAGAGAATAATTATTAAAATGTGCTATCATCAATTGTAAGAAATTTTCTGCACCATAGTAAGGTGTTAATAATAGTGTGGTACATGGAAACCCTGAATTTTATGCAGATTGTTCTAGAAACATATAACTTCTCTAATAAAGAAAAAATAGTAAATGGGTGAGACTAGTTATATCTACAATGATTCTGAAGTTCCATTTTATTTTCAATGTTTAATATTAGAATCCTAGAAAGATATTTTTCTGGCAAGTGTGAGTTTTTCCAGAAAAGATGTATTTGATGCTACAGCAGTGGATAGGATTTGAAAGGAAATATAAAAATTTCATTTCCACTTAGGATATAGGAATCTACAAAGATGTTCTCCTCTACCTTAACAACTTTACAAAACCTTTAATATAAACAATCATAACTGTTTTTGGACCCATCAGAAAGATGAGGTGGTAAATGTTAAAGAAATGAAATTCCAAGGAGAGAAAAGTACCTCAAAGATGCAATAAGAAAAATGAAATTTTTCACCTTTCATAGAGGGAAGAAGAAAGATTTGGCCACTGTATAAGCAGACAAGGAGAATAAAGATACATTTTTAAAAAATTGCTAAAGTCAAATGTGAGCTACAGTGCTAATTGTGATAAAAGAGTGAGCACTATAATCATGGGGCTTGCATTCCATCTCAAAGGACGATTGAGATATTGGACTACACTCAATCTCTTCTCTGCAGGTATATACCAAGTACTCATGAGAAAGACTAGGGGCAAGTTATGAGACCTTCAGACAACGTCATGCTGCAACCCACAAAACACCAAATATTCTCCTTCTCCTTTCTTACTAAATGAGGAACTGTTCTTACTTTACCAAATATAACTTTATTCTAACTTTAGGCCTAAAGATAAATAAACATTTATTGATAACCAATAACAGAATTGCTCATGCATTTTATCAGCATCCAAATTAATTAAAAAAAAAAAACCCTTGCTTCCTTTATGCCCTCTCCCTAATTACCCAGCTTGTCTAGAATCTATATTTATTGTATTCCTCTTTCTTTTATTTGCAATTAGAAATTTCTTTGATAAGCATTTACTTTTTTAATAATATATTTTTGAATAATCTCTCATGTAAATGCATTGTGTATTTTCTTATATTTATATGCTTTTTAAATGTTCTGGTCATTCTTATGAACAGTGCTGAGCTTGTTTACATTTATTAACATTTCTGCAATATAGAAAATGTATCCTGTTTGGTGGTGTTTGAAATGATGGCCAACAGATTCTCTAACTTTTCAGCCAACAATAATTTCAGGGTATGCTTAAATTTTAATTAAATACATAATACTCAAACCTCTCTTATTATAGAAAGCATTCAGGATGTTATTAAATTAACGGAAAATAAACTTTGGAAAATATGTAAACAACTAGACTTTTTGCATGGTCCCTTTTTTATTCCTGTGTATATCAGTGCTTATTATATTTTATGCAAGAATTGGTCTTAAGTATTTTGAAGACAAAATAAAAGCATTAGTTTTTATTTGCAAATGATAATAGCAAAAATAGATTACATTTACTGAGCACATACTGAATGCCAGACAATATATGAAGTGCTTTAGATATGTAATTCAAATAGTGTATCTCTACAAGATAATTATTAGGTAGGTTATTAAAATATCAAAATCTAATCTCAGCTAAAAGAAAGCCTTCCTCCAATTTTTTCAGAAAAGTCTTAAGATTTATCCTTCAATTTTCTCTAGGTAAAGTAAGTTGACTCATGTCACTTTGCTTCCAAAAATCTACACATCTTCCCATCCCACTAAAAGCAAAAATAAAACTTTATATAAGCCTACAGATCCAACAAGATCTTGCCCCTCCTCCTTTTTGGTATGAAAACATCCTAATAGAGGATGGCACACACAAAAAAATCAAACTAATTAAAGGACACTACTGTGTTTAGATAGAAACAAATAATACCCAAATAGGAAAGAAAGTAAAGATGCACTTAAAAATCCAGCATTACTGTAATGTCAGTTGCCTGGAGCCCTCCCTCTTCTGCATGACTCTAATGAGACCGTATTTCACTTCTTTGTTCCTAAGGCTATATATGAGTGGATTCAGCATTGGGATCACCATAGTATGAAACACAGAAGCCACTTGATCATTTCCCAAGGAGTAGGACTTCTTGGGTTTTAGATAAGTAAAAATCACTGTGCCATGAAAGATAGTGACTCCCAGGAGGTGGGAGGCACAAGTAGAGAAGGCTTTATGCTTTCCTGAAGTGGAATTAATTTTCAGGATAGTGGAAAGTATGGACTTATAGGACACAGAGATTGTGATTAGAGACACCATTACATTTGAGCTAGTGAGAATGAAGATCAAGATTTCAGTGTCACGAGTGTCAGTGCAGGACAAGGCTAAAACCGGGGTTATGTCACAGGAAAAGTGATAGATTACATTGGAGTTGCAGAAATTCAAGTTGTTCATGCAAAAGACATTGACCATGGAGTCAATAAAGCCAATCACATAGCACCCAGTGATGAGGATGCGGCAGAGTCTCGTGGACATAATAATTGGTAGTTAAGAGGATTGCAGATAGCAACATAGCGGTCATAGGCCATAGAAGCAAGAAGGTAGAATTCAGTGGCACCCAAGAAGACAAAAAAATGCATCTGTGTAAAGCAGCCCGTGAATGAAATAAACTTGGTGGAAGTCAGTAAGTTCTGTAAGGTTTTAGGTGTGATGACTGTTGAGTAACTGAGCTCAAGGAATGACAATTGACTGAGGAAAAAGTACATGGGGGTGTGAAGCTGAAGATCTAAGTGAATTATAAGTATTACCCCTGCATTCTCCAGCAGAGTAATCAGATATATCATGAAAAGTAACATAAAGAGAACACACTGGATCTCTTCAGAGTCTGTCAATCCCATAAGGATGAAGTCAGACACATTTGTGTCATTCCTACTTCTCATAGCATCCAACTTTTGTAAACTGTTGAGAAATCAAAGGTGATAGCATGAATTACTTCAAAACTGTTTTTGTGTATATAAATGATGTGGCATTTAAAAATAATTAGTTTAGTGATTCTAGAAATTCATAATAAAAAGTAGTTTTCAAAATTTGACAGGGAAAAATCTTTGTCTGACAAATAAGTATTAGGTATAATTGAGCATTTGAATGTTATATATTATAATAGAAATACATATATAATGCAGAATTGGAATGAACTTGACACTAGTATAAATACCTCCTTTTATTAACACATTTATTCAGATGAAAATGTTATTTATCATAGATATTATTATTGTACACATTTTTTAGATGAAAATAAGGGCACAGAAATTTAAGTAACTTATAGATTCACATTCACTGTTGGCCCTGTGATTCTACCAAGTTTGGTTGATCCAGAGATCATGATCATAACTTTATATTCCTACTTATAAGTAATTTTATAAAAACAGAAATAAACTGCTAGATAAATAATAAGCATGATAGAGTTTAATGCATATACAATATTGTGTAATAAAAATGCCATTTCATAAATTGAACCCTTAGACCACATGACTGGTGTATATTAATTTTATAGAACATATATTACTCTCAAAATTTAGAAAATATGTTCTTATGTTATAATTTAAATCAAATTTATTCCAAGATTATATTTTCATTATACGTACATTATTCATTCTATCACAACCCTGGCATTATTATGTAAGGCCTAAATAATATATCACATATATTTTTTTATATATATGTAAGTTCTTCTAAAACAATCCACATTTTTTTTAGATAAACTAAAACACTCTACCTTTAAGAACAATATTTTCTACCACCATTATCCCTCCAGAAATTTGTCAACCTCAAGTCTTTCTCAGAAATAAAATAGGTAACACTTTAAGGAGCCTGACATTTCTGCAATATGATATTTGTTTCCTTTGAGATAACTTCTTTATTCACACATATATTTTTGTTTTGGTTCTGAAGTAAAAAAAATCAAACTAAAGTTTTTGTTCAGGTCCTGGTCAAATGGAAAGTCCACCTGGAAATTATGTCTCACAAGTGTACCAGAGAATCCCTTGCCTTTCACACTAACAGTGCCACGACACCTCTTCCATTGAGGAATGCATGTACCACTACATCATCCCTGGGACCAATCTCCAATCAAGATTACTTGGCATGTTCCAAAGACTAATGCATCCATGTTAAGTTTGTTTTAGAGAGTTTCTTATCTCTTAAAAGCCACATTATTTTGAGCCTCATTATTTGGTATTCTTTTATGATACTCTAATTGATGAGTGAGTAAAAGAGAAGGTATTTCTAAAGAAATAATGTATCTTTGGGTGACAAGCCAGAATATTAACCAACAGAGATGGAATAGCACATTTTTCAAAATGAAATATTTTTATATTTAAAAGTGGGAAGCAATCATGTGGAGTAACAGTTTTATTATGCAGAAAATTGAATACAACAAATTTCCAAAGAATGAAATTAAAATCATTCATAAATGTTAATATTTCAATGTATTTTCTACCAATTATTTTCCTTTGTGCATATAATGCATCTTTATACGTATATATATGTGTTTACATAATTTTTATCACATTGTATATTCAGTGATATCCTCATTTTATTATTAAATTTTTTTTAATTAACAATTTTATTTCAAATTCACAAAAATAAAAGACCAGAAAAAGGCAGCTCAGCAGGTTTTGGAAACATTACTCTTAAAAAGTACTTTTTGGGGCACTTTTATCTCATCCAATTTCACCTGCTAACTCAGTTGCTCGTCTCATGTTCAGAAAGATACACAAACACAGATTCATTAAATGACATTATCAAAGTCTCCTTATTAATGAAAAGAGTATGAAGAAGAGAAAAAAGTGCTTAATCATATGCATAGCTCACAAAACAAACCCCATATTTTCTTTTTTACCTTTAGAATTAATACAGTACTAACTTTGCTTTTGCTACAAAGACATTACAATGTTGTTGTTAACCATAGTCCATAAATTACATTAGCTATAATTTTTCCATGTATCACCACATTCTTAAAACCTTGTATTAGAACTTTTCAGTTTTATATTATTAATCGCAGTCCTCATCTACTTTTAAAATCATTGTTATACATTCCCAATATAATCCTCCCTCTGTCCTCCAACTAACATTAATCTTCCTACACTACTTGCTTCAGTCACAATCATATCCATAAATCAACAGTCCTTGATGGTAACCTTGAGGATATTATGTTGAGTGAAATAAGCCAGACACAAAAGGATGAATATTATATGGTCTTACAGATATGAACTAAATACAATGAGTGGACTCATATAGTTGGACTATGAAGTGTAGGTTGGTGGGAGATGGAATGTGGGGTGAGAAAGGAGAGAATTTGCTGGATGTATGTAGAATGTTTAATAAGGTCAAATGTAAATATGTGGTAATGGATGGACTTGATGGTAACACATTATTATTAAATATTTATATTAAAGATTGAACTATGTTATATGAAACATAAATAAAACCAAAATTTCATGTATTTTGCATTGGATGTTGTATATAAATAACTTCTTTATATGAGTTTTTACCAGCTGACTAATGTGAACTTTTGAGGCATTTCAAGGAATATATGGTGGAATTTCTTCTGTCAGTTTTGGCAGTGTCACCTAATTAATTTGTCCAACTGATATATTGTTGTATTCAGACACAACAATGTTTGTGAAACCCATTTTATTATTGTAGTATATTAGCTTTTATTAAGTTAAAAGAAACATGAAAGAAGAACATAAAAATAGTGCTGAGATAAGTAAATAGTTTATAAAAATTTAACAGTGAAAGTTCACTTCCTCCATATATAACCAGGTAAATTGCTTTCTTATGAATATTGCACTAATGAACAATAATGAGAAACATTTATGTAGATTTAAAAGCAACTTAATTTACAATGAAAACTCTTCACACTCTGAAATATCAGGAGACTATTTGATGGCATGGATCAAGGAGTTACAAAAATTGTTATATATTTGATAAGTATTTTAAAGCACAATTCTTCTCTTCATCTAAAATTCAGTGATACTGAGATAAGCTTACTTGGTTATTTAAAAGCCAATATCAAAGTTTTTCACAATTGGAGACCTCAGGGTTTAAGCCATATGGGAGATTAGTGGAGAATGTGACATTGCCACCCTCAATAGGGTCTGCTTACTCCTTGCAAAATAACCAAGGCAGAGTATTTCTTCCCAGCATTGAAATAATTTTTTATAACCTTTAATTGTACTTTCAAATAATATAAGTAAAAGTTGAAGAAAGAATAATTTACAAAACTAATTTTACAACAATTCTTTTTTTTGAATATTTATTGTTGGCAGCATATCATCTTAATAGTAAAATAATTATGACAGAAGATGAGTGAGAAACCGAAAGGAAACATGACTTCTTTGTCCTACTTTTCAACAAAATTAGAACTTTATCCCTGACAATTATTAACTTTCATCATTTTAGACCTCTTTTTAATCTTGTCAAATTTTATTTTATGTGATTGGAAGCTCTGTTAAGATTTAATGAATTTTCTGAAAAATTGGGTCTTTTGTTATTTTATGCTGTCCTTCCTATCTCTGGAATATAAAGTTCTATTTTTCTAACAGTAGTGTTTCAACTGTAGTATTTATATGGATATTTACAGATATATGTTTGTATATTCTATTATTATTCACCTATTATAGACATCACATACTTGGTCTTATATTTTGATAGAGTCAAATACTGTGAAAAATTGTTAAATATACATATAAAGCTATTTTAAAATCCTTGGATGTTAACTCAAACTTTGGATTCATCTTCAGAACCATTTCTATTAACTATTTTCATTAATATGGATTACATTTTCTTGATTTGTCTTATGTTTGTACTTTTTATACTAGATTATACTTTATGAATGATATGTTATTGGAGGGAGCCTAGAATATTTTGTCTTTCAATAAGCAGTGTTGAGCTTTGTTCTGGCTGACAAATAAATGACTGGCAACGTCTTTTGAAACTCCCAGGACTTTAAAGTATTCTTTGTTAAAATGATCTATTTGGTGTGATCTTCAATCTTAAGGCATAGTATTTACTATAGGGCTAGAGTCCTTACAATTCTAATTTGTGGCTCTTTTCTTTCTTTCTTTTGTCTTAACTTCAGAACTGACATATTTGTTATATTTGCTGGGCCATAATTCCAGATTCTCTCAGCCCTTCATGACCTCTGGTATTTATATTCTGCTCTCAGTCTTGTAGTAGCCTCTCTTACTAGGTCTAGTTATTTTCCATTTGTGCATATACAGCTCAGACTTGAGCTAAAGTCCTATTGGAAATCCCAGTACTTATATTCAGGGTACCTTTTCATACTCCACCTTTAACGTTACACCTTCTTCAAAAGGTGGGAACTCCAATGTGCACCTCTTCTGTTTATGCAAGACCCTTATAGTCTGCTGGCACTCTGTATCTCCCTGCCCAGCAAGCAGGTGTTTTTTTGTTTGTTTGTTTGTTTGTTTTTAGGTCAAAGCATTTATTTTTTTGTTACAAAAACAAAAATAAACCCAAGACTAAAACGAAATAAACATTTTTTTTTAAAGTGTCCCATCCTGGGTTCTCAGTTCTAGATTTTAGGTTGTGAGTGGGAGGAAGCACTTAGAATCAGAACCCATATTAGACACTGGGGAGAGAAAATTAAATTAAATCAACAAGGGGGTAGTTGGGGAGAGTCAGAGACAGCCTTGCCCAACATCAGATCAAGAAATCTGTAGGAAAGCAAAGGATTAGGAGAGGAAAAACAAACCTTTTCTTCAGTCTGACCTCTTCCCCAGGTCTGGGAGTTAAAGATGCCACTGAGAGAAGAGTTTAGAGCAGAAGGCTCTCCCATCCTAGGCACTGATGTCACTCCTCCTCCCCACGCCCTCTCCAAGAGTGGCCAAGTTTGGCCTTAGCCAACAGAAATGAAGGGGTTAAAGGATCCAGGAGTAAGGAAGCGTCAGGAGGGACCCCCAATACTGATTCTCCTCTGGCTGAAGATGGGCAGGGAGGAGACACAGCTCAAATACTGAGCAGCCAGAAAAAGAAGAAGATGGCTCTGTATCTCCCTCCCCAGCAAGCTGAAAGGCACGGTTAACTTGATTTCCTTCTCATATAATTCCATTATCTCACAGATAACTGACCTGTTATGCCTCTTGTCCAATGCCTGAAAACAGTTTCTATGTGCATTTTCTCATATTTAGAGTCATTTACTCTCAAGGGGAATTCTTGTGTCCTTTTCAATGTTATGGCAGAAGTAAAAATGTGACCAAAGATTATAAATATCTTGTGATGTAATTGATGATATATTTTGATCCTACGGATTATAACATCTTTCCATATGTTACTTATCTTCCTCTTTCTTCTTCTCATGCATTATCACTTGTTATTCCTTTTTGATAGCTTATAAAAGAATGGTTCTTTATCTTTCTATCCTTTATAATAAAGGTTATTCAATTTTTGTTTTCTTTTAATTCCTTAATTTTTCATTTGTTTCACCATTTTATTTCCCCCAATATTACATCGCAACCATAATTAATCAGATTCTATTATTGGAATAAAAATCTTACATAAGCTAAATAAAAAGTAAGTGAATAGATAGTAGCCTCAATATATTCCTTAAAAATGCACTATAATATTAAATACGTTTTTCCTTTTAGTATAACATTCAGTAATGTAGATTATTATAAAGTGAATTATTCAGGTGTCAGATCCCTGTAAATTAGTTAAGAGAAGAAAAAGAAAATGTAAAAGCAACTGTATAATATGTATACATATACATACATACAGAGACCTCATGACTTAAGCTAATTTCTGCCACTCTCAAGACTATAGACTGATTCTCTTTATAAGAGGTTTATTTTTGATATGTCAGATATCAGAATATTCTAATCAGTTGTCCCCAATTATTTAAGCCATATATGCAATGTATAACTCTGTTTATACCTATAGTTAGTTATATCCTAAACTATTTAGTAAATACATCATTTGAAAAAAATATATTTGTAAATTATTATGCCATATTTAATATATGAGGAATATTTTGAAAAAATAATCCTAGAAATATAATTTTCAACAAAACTAATATTTTTTGAATACCAATATGGAAATGTGTGCCCATTTACTAAGGAAAGATACAAACATGACAAACATAAGTATGATAGAATCCTTTACCTTGATGAATTATTATCAATGTGTTTCCACAAGTAAACCAAAACAAAAGAAAATGATCTTTTCATAGCACATGTATATAAATTCATGCATCTTTAAATACATCCAAACACCATCCCTAGATGTGATAAAAATTTTGTATGTTATACATTGCTAGATTCTGTGAAGAACACAAATATGAATAGATAGCCTCTTCTCTTAAGGAGTTTAGCGCCTTCTTAGAGAGAGAAAAATAATCACACACACTCAATATATGTTAAAAGATTTTCCTCAAATTTACCTTTGATTCCTTTCAATATATATTTCAAATATGTTGGCCTAACTCATTTTTTTTTATCACTATTCAATTTTTCATGCATAGTAGAGACAGCACTAAAAGATATACCGTTTCTAGTGATCGTGTTGTAAAAATGTCTGGGAGAGTGCATTCATCAGGGTTAACATTAAAGAATAATTATTCAGTCCTGAAATTCTTTCTTCTTGGGAAAAATAATTTTCCTTTTAAGATGACAGATTCATTATTAGCAAAAATTTTCTTATTTACTTGGAGACATGAAAAACTCTATATATACATCCACATTACTTCAGGAATTATTCTGCAGCTAGTGTTTCATTTATCTACACACATACAAACACACACACACATATTGCTTATTAAGTCCTTGAAGTTAGAGTCACATTACAGTTATTGAGATATTAAACTCTGCTCTTTTTAATGGAGAACATACTGTGCTTCTTAGAAAGATTGCTTTTTTATTTAATCTAAATCTGTGTTTAATCACAGATAAATATCAAAATTTTAATTGTTTTAGCAAAATGACCCAAGATTATCATGAGAGTTTCCTATACATACATTCTGTTTTATTGAACATCACTTTATTGAGCTTCTCATATACTGCATAATTTACAAATGGAAGCTTTGTGGCAAACTGTGGTGAAAAAGTCTATTGGCAACGTTTTTCCTAAAACGTGCTCACTTCATGTGTTTGCACCACATTTTGGTAATTATGCCAATATTTCAAATTTTTTCATTATTACTGTATGTTATGGTTACGTGTGATCAGTGTTCCTTGATGTTACTATTGTCATTGATTTGGAGCCCCATGAACCATACCCCTGTAAGCCTGTAACTTAATAAATAGATCAATGTTGTATGCATTCTGATTGCTCCAACTACTGGCCATCCCCCTGTCTCTCCCTCTCTGTAGACCTCTCTATTCCAGGAGACACAAAATATTGAAATTAGGCCAGTTAATAGCCCTGCAATGTGCTCTAAATATTCAAGTGAATGGAGGACCTTAAGTCTGTCACTTTTAAACAAAAGGCTGAAATAGGTAAGATTAGTGAGGAAGATGTGGAAAACCGATTTCTGCTGAGCCCTAGACCTTTTGTGCCAATCAGTGAGCCAAGCTGTGAATGCAAAGGATAACTTCTTAAAGGAAATTAAAAGTGCTACCCCAGTGAACATGTGAATGATTAGAAAGCAAAACAGCCTTATTGCTGATACAGAAAAAGTTTTAATGCTCTAGATAAAAGATTAAACCAGCCACAATATTCACTTAAGCCAAAGTCTAATCCAGAGAAATGCCCTAACTCTCTTCAATTCTGTGAAGGCTGGGATAGGTGAGAAAGCTACAGAAGAAAAGTTTGAAGATTCTGTTCCCAGTGCAGCTAAAGAGAAGATGAGCAGATACAGAAGAACACACAGATAGCGAGCAAAAAAAAAAAGGTGGGGAAGAGGGGAGAAATAAATAAATCTTAAAACAAAGCAAAACAGAGAGACAAAACCAAGGACACAAGAAGAAACTTTATTCAATGGAATTTACAGCTACAGGAAACAGGAAACACAGCCAAACTCCTGCCTGATCCACCTAAGCCTTCACAGTAATTTCAATTTGCTTCAGTTTCTTCAAACTGATAAACTATACCTGGCTTTCAACAATAATTCACAAAGCAAACTAAAAAAGCAAAACAGCCTAAAAATCAGGGTAAGCATCAAAACCAGAAGTAGATATGGCAAATATGTTGGAATTATCAGACAAAGAATTTAAGGTAACTACCTACCAAGGGTAGGAAGCAGAACATTGCCAACAAATCAGAACATTCCCTTATGTTGTCTTGTGGTCACTATCTTCCCTGTAAAGGTTATTCCTCTTCTGCAGCAAAGATTAGTTTATGTAGGAGGTACTTGTCAAGTTGGGCAATTTTAATATAAATACATAAAAATTCACCATTTCCATGTACCAGTTGTAAGGATTTTACAAACATCTACAATTGTGTAAAGAAAAAAGTTACAACATTCAAAATTTGCCTGCTTATTTTTATTTTCTTTCACTGTGCTTTGTTCTCTTCCTAATTCGTGTGTTGTTCTTTACCCTCTCCAGTAGATAATTTTTAATGTATTTTACACAATCTTGTAAAGAGACAACGATGAGGTGCTGAAAGAGATTGAGAGAGAGAATGGGAGAGAGAAGTTGGGGTAGAGAGAAAGAAAATGAGGAATTTTTTGTAAAATAAATATATTTTTGCTACCACCAATATGTATTAATATATATTTCTATTGTTAATAATTTATAATCATTCAAACTAAATTAGAAATTATTATAAAATTTGTTTTGTGTATGTTTTAGTTTATGACACTTTGATAAATTATTTTAATATACCTTCCTGATTTTTTTGTTAGTTGAATACCTATTAGATTGTGCATCTATATTTTATTCACTTTGAGAAAGAAACATTAACAGGCATTCCTTCATTAGCTTTGACTAAGCAATAATCTCTGAAAATTTGGGTTTGATTTCCTAGTTATGATTTTATAGCATAATTTAAGAAAAATACCAAAATATTAAAATGTATTTACTTAAATATCATCTAAAATTATCTAAGAAACCACTGAAAATATGCATATCCAATAAAGTGAAACCACCCTCTAAAGGAGGGTGTCTGCCTTAATTTTGAATGCTATGCTTATATCTTTATTTCCTCTTCCAACACTTTGAATGAACACATTTTAAACAGAGATGTGCGTTTTTTGTATCATTCCTTCCCAGCTGTTCATACTTTATTTCAAAGTCTAGTGCTGTCAGACTTTCAAGGAAGAGATCATCCATATTTTGCACAAACTCTTCTGGATTATACAAAATGAGGACTGCCCTGAAACTCATCTGAGAAGGTTATCATAACCCCATTTTTAAAAAAGTATAAATTTCATATATAGATAGATCTATAGTTTAAAAATGCAGATAAAAATCAATATATCTTTAATATCAACTTTAAAGGTAACATGTAATTACTTTCTGTGTCTAAGGATTTGCCTATTCTAGATATTTCATTATGCAAATAGCCTTAACTGAGGTTGATAGTTTGGCCAGATTAAGATGATCTCGTTTCCCTATAAAGGAGAGAGAAACAAAAGAAAGAATTAAGGTAGAAAATACATAAGGACTGGTGAGTTTTTATCAGTGAAATTATGGATACATATTGTTTTAAAATTATAAAACTAAAAGGACAAACACCCCTAGTACGCTCATCCAATGTAGCTAACAAAGCCTTGAGCCATTATATCTGTTTCACTCCTTATAGGGTAAAATTTAATGTATTATCTCAATAAGAAGACAGTAAGTCTAAAATTCAGGGATATCAGTGAATGATAAAAAAAAAAAAAATGTGGATGAATAAGTGAATTCACTATTATACAATTGTAATGATCTTTGAAGATTTTTTAAAATCTGTGCTTTTTCAACATAATCATATCTCATTATGCCAGATTCTAATATGCGTGGACACTTTCTAATGGGCTGAGCTAAAAGGTTTTTATTGTAGCTGTGCTATATAACAGGGGCCTGTGAAGAGGTAAGGGAAGGGCCCATCCTTTTCCCATCCCCAAAGAGAGTTTTACCAATTTCCATGCAATATGTAAAATTTGTAACATGGATTACCGATCAAGATGCATACATCACTTAATGCTTTCAAGTATATTCTGAAAAGGGAAAGGGAATACCCAAGCCCAGACCAATGAAATGTTTAAAGCTTGGCAAGATCATCAGTTCTAAAGGTAGAATATACACACCTGACATAATTTATCTAAGGACTGACCTTACCTTGTATAAAGTGACCTTACACTTTATACAAAAATTAACTCGATAGATCAAAGATCTAAATATAAGATCCAAGACCATAAAGACCTTGGAAGATAATATAGAGAATCATCTAAATGATCTTGTAGTAGGAAATGCTTTTATGAGCTTCATACCCAAAGTACAAGCAGCAAATGAAAAAATAGATAAATGGGACCTCCTCAAAATTAAAAACTTATGCACCTCAAAGGAGTTTGTGAAGAAAGTGAAAAGGCAGCCTATACAATGGATGGGAGAAAATATTTGTTAACCGTATATCTGATAGGGACCTAATATCCTGAATATATAAAGAAATCCTACACCTTGAAATTAAAAAGACAAAAAACTCATTTAAAAAATGGGCAAGTCATTTGAATAGACACTTCTCCAATAAAGAAATATAAATGGCTAAAAAGCACATAAAAAGATGCTCAACATCACTAGCTATTGGGGAAATGCAAATCAAAACTACAATGATATTTCATCTTACACCCATTAGACTGTTGCCTATTAAAAAAACAGAGGACTACAAGTGTTGGAGAAGATATAGAGGAATGGGAACTTTCATCCACTGCTGGTGGGAATGTTGAATGGTGCAACCATTGTGGAGAACAGTATGGTAGTTCCTCACAAAACTAAATATAGAATTGCCATATGATCCAGCAACTGCACTTCTGGGTATATACCTAGAAGAAATGAAAGCAAGGAAATGAACAGATGTATGCACACCAATGTTCATAGTAGCATTATTCACTATTTCAAAAAGTTGGAAAAAACCCAAATGCCCTTCAACAGATGAATGGATAAACAAATTGTGTATATACATACAATGGGATATTCCTCAACTGTAAGAAGGAATAAAATATTAACACATGGGATAACATGGATGAATCGTGAGGACCTTATGTTGAGTGAAGCTATCCAGGCACTAAAGGACAAATATTACATGACCTCACTGATATAAATTAAACAAATTGAGCAGACTAACAGCTAGATTCTTGAAGATAGTTTTCCAGGAAAAAGAAAGGAAGAAAGCTGTGAGCCATTTCCCATATGAGCAAAATCTATAATAAGGTGGAAGTGTGCAGTTATGCAGTGGAGAGACATGAGAGTGGTGCAATGATGCTATTGGTTTAGGCAGTGCAAGTATATCAGAGAGGTAGCGTGTGCAGTGGGGATTGGACTGTCCATGGAACTGGTGGGGTGTTTGGGGGAGGGAGCAGGTGAACACTATGGATTGGTAGGTATGTGGTTGAAACTACAATGTTGGGATTGCTTTTTTGGCAATAAGGCAAGGTAGGGATACTGGTTTAGGCCGTTGTATATGGGGAGCATTCCAGATAGTGCACCAGGGGCAGGCTTCTAGGGAGTGTGTGAGTGTTCACCTTGACATAGTGTGCTATATCAGTGGGCAAAGACCCATATAATGAGCTGGAAGTTGCTGGACTCTCATCATGGGGAGATCTACCATATTCTCAAATAGAGGGGAGGGATTCTCTCGAGAGCAAGAGTGATTCCCAATAGGGGAGGACAGACCAGTGTGTCAAGCCCTCAGTGCTGTTGCATGTAACTATGAATCTGGTCCAGCAAAGAGTGAAGCCTAGTGGTTGCCATGGGTTCTGATGGGAGGGGGAGAGACAAATAGAATAGATGGAACAGGCAGCCATTTTTAGGGCAATGGAAGTGTTCTACATGATTTTGCAATGATGGATACAGGCCATGTTTAATCAAAATTTATAAAAGTGTATGATCCAAAATGTAAGCCATAATGTAAACCACTGACCATGGTTGATAGATATGTTTCAATATTTCTACATCAGTTGTAACAAATGTACCATTCATATATTAAATATTATTAATAGGACAAGGTGGCAAAAGTAGGGTGTTGGATATATGGGAGTCCCTTATATTCTGTACATGACTCTGCTGTGACATAAAACTTCTTTGAAGACTAAATGAAAAAAAGTAAGACATTGGGGGAATAAATGGAAGAAAATCTCTCTGTACATATGAGATGATAGATTTTACAGTGATGAAAGACAAAATGTCAAAAAAATTTCATAATTTTCATTATTTTTATTATACCATATTTTTTATTTTATATATTTTCATATTTTATTTCCTATTTTAAAAGCTTTAATTATTATTTCATTTTCTCATTAATTTTATTTCACTATTTATTGGCTTCATTTTTGAAGGAGTTTTGGATTACATTAGGGTTACAACTGTGGCAGGGGAAGACAATTTTTGTGGGGTGTCAGTGATGGGGAATCTATGGGAGGAGGTTCACCTGGGCAGAGATATAAGGCATATAATTGCGTTCAGATGTTCATGGGGCATTGTCACGGTGAGTGGAGATTCACACAATAACTGAAAGAATATTGAATTCCATGCTATGGAGCTCTGCTACATTCTCTCATGGAACAGCAAGAATTTTCCAAGTACAGAGGCAATGGCTAGTGAAGGAGGATGGTCCATTGATGGGCCTTTGATATTCATGACTGTGCTTATGAACCTTTACTCTTGAAATTCAAACTTAGCATAACATTATAGGGTGCCTAAGTGTTCTCTCTTGAGAGCCTCTTTGTGTTCAAATATGACCTCTCTCTAGTCCAAATTCAGCATATAAATGCAAAAACTTCACCCCAGCATGGGACTCCCAGGGATGAGCCTCCTTGGCACTGAGAGATTACTACCAAGCACCAACTAGCAAAGCAGTTGGGAAAAGACCTTGACCAAAATGGGGGAAAGGTAAAGACAAATGAGTTTATATGACTAAGAGACTTCAAAGTGAGTTAGGAGGTCATTCCAGAGGTTACACTTATGCATGTGTCAGTAGCATCTCATTGACTGCCAAATTAGACACTAACCCAAATAGCAGGGCTCCTGAGGGCCCTGGAGTTATGTAAGCACTGTAGTCAGGGCAGATAGATCAGGAGTTTGGTGCCTTGCTAGTGGGCCCTACTATGGGGTTTGGGCTCCCTAGTGTGAAAGAATTGGACATACTTGTGTTACCCCTACACATGACTCTTCGGTCCCTTCTAATTGAACCTATAGTTGGTGCTTTAGGTGGTAGTTATATGTCCAAGAGACTTGAATCTTTACACTGTCCATGTGACAGCTGGGGCCTGAGGCTCAACAGAGTTGCAAAACCTACTCTCCAGTGCATTGGGTTCACTCAGGACAACTAACAAGGAGGTCATGATGGACAACCAAAAGCAAAAACCAAGAAAGTTTACAACCGCAAGCAAGAGAATTCCATCCATTGGCCATATGGGACCTAAGCTCTCTCTCAGTTAGAGGTGGAGTGGCATCACCATCCCAGAACCCTCAAGATTGGGGAAAGAACTATGGATTAGAGTGGACTCACTGGTATTCTAGTATAGACTTATTGTGATTCTAGCAATTAAAAAACTTATTTCATTGATGTGGAGTCATGGCCACTGGAGGTTCTGAGGTCAGGGAGAAAGAAAACAGGTGGGCATTTTCGGGACTTGGGAATTGGCCTGAATGGCATTGCAATGACAGATAAAGGTCATTATATATCTTGCTATAACCTACAGAATTCTGTGTGAGAGAGTGGACACTACAGTGTAAACTATAACACATGCTTAATGGCAATGCTTCAAATTGTGTTCATCAATGGTAATGAATGTACCTCACTTAGGAAAGATGTTGTTAAGGGGCTTAAATGTGGGCTGTGTGGGGAGCAGGGCATATGGGAATCCCCTATATTTTTTATGTAACACTTATGTAATCTAAAAATCTTTTTAAAAAATGAAAAATTAAAACTGCAAAAAAACTGTTAAAAAAAAAAGAAATGTGAGTGTAACTTATCTGAATTTGTCATCATTTGGAAACAATTTTAAATTACATAATTGTAATACCTGCTTTTTCTTAAACTGAATAGAATCTTGAGAAGTGGATGTGGTTGTTAAATTTCATAATTACAACAATTAAGGAAAGGAATTTTATGAGTATTGTAGCAAATACAAGACCAGAACCCAGATTTATCCTTTCCACTATAACATTTTGAATTTAAAAACCCCAATATTCGTTTGTCAAGTTTAAGATAATGTACATGTGAACAGGATGTAGAAAATTGATCAGAAATGAACTGGAAGATAAATAATTAATTTGGCATATTTTTGGCTCCTTTAGCAAACGAATGATGCAATTTGTTCTTTAATTTACAGAGGGAAATTCATCCAGTTGGCTCAACTTCTTTGTCATTACCAATTGTATCAATGCCCTGGATTTCCTTGAGCTATTCAAGAAACAAAGATGAGGATATAATTGAATGGTCTGTTTTTTCACAGGGTATAGCCTTGAGAACCTATATATATAAACTGAAATGTCAGGGTCGGCAACCGATTTGGCTACACACAGGATTCAGATGAAGAATGTGACTGAAGTCGCTATGTTTATATTGACGGGCTTCACGGATGATTTTGAGCTACAGGTCTTACTATTTTTGTTATTTCTAGCAATTTATTTCTTTACTCTGGTAGGAAATTTGGGACTGGTTTTATTGGTTATTGGCGATTCCCAGCTCCACAATCCTATAACATTTTCTGAGTGAGTTGTCATTCTTGGATGCCTGCTATTCTTCAGTTGACCCCCCAAAGTGTTAGTCAATTTTGTGGCAAAGAATAAAGTCATTTCATTTCTTGGATGTGCCAAACAGATTTTTTTTTTATTACCTTTGAGACTACAGAATGTTTTCTCTTGGCTGCAATGGGTTATAATTGCTGTGTAGCTATCTACACCCCACTGCTATATTCAGTTAGCATTCCACCCTGAGTCTATGTGCCACTAATCATTCCTATGGTGGTGGCATTTTGGAAGGTATTTTACACACTGTGGCCACTTCTGGCTGATCCATCTGTGCATCCAATGAAATTAGACATGTGTTTTGTGACATCCCTTCCCTCCTCGCTATTACTTTTTCTGACACTCACATCAACCAACTTCTACTTTTCTACTTTGTGGGCTTGATTGAGCTAACCAATATACAAATTGTCTTGATATCCAAAGGTTTAAATATTTTAGCCATTCTGAAGATGCGTTCTGCTGAAGGGAGGTGGAAAATCTTTTCTACTTGTGGTTCTCACCTAACTGGAGTGTCAATTTACCATGGGACAGTTCTCTTCATGTATGTAAGGCCAAGTTCCAGCTACTCTTTGGGCCATGATATGATAGTGTCTATATTTTATTCTCTTGTGAATCTGATGCTGAATCTTACCATCTATAGTTTGAGGAACAAAGGTTTTAAAAAGGCAATGAAGAAAATGTTTAAGAGAAATTGGTTAATAAATAAAGTACAATTTAAGCATTGAGCAACATTTAAAAGAATGTTGTATATCAATCAATATCTCTGTCATCAGAAACTGGGGAATAAAGTATGAAATTTTAATAATTATTGTTTTCATATTTTAGAATACTTTCAAGGAATGCACTAATCTGTCTTCTAATGCAACATATTATATTTATAGATAAATTGAATTATCTATATTATCTATGATTATGTTCAAGCTGATCCATATTAAAACTTCATTGATTAACTTATATTGATATTGGTAGTCCTTTTGTATTTTATTTTCACTTACTATAATTAAAAGACGTCCTCAGCACCATGTTGTACCCTCATATTGTTTTAGTAAATCCTCATCACTAATTATGAAGTTAATTCCCATTTCTGGAATCCCTATAAAAGACTCCCATGTGCTTGTTCACTTGCACCATGTGCTCTTACACTCTAAGATCCATCCAGCCCTCTGGACATGATTTTTGCACTCTATGGCTCAAGACAATATTTATTTATCTCGTTTTTACTTCTCACTGTCCAATCACTGAAATCTATTAGATCAATTCAGAATTTCCCCCAAATATAATGAAATGATATGGTAATATTTATTAAAAGTATAATTAAGGTTCAGGAAAAGCAACAGTTTAAAGAATAGCTTTCAACTGGATGCTATTTATGGATGAACCTATGTCTGAAAAGCTAGCTAGGCTACCTGTGGGAGTTCCTTTGATGCAAATTCTTGCTTATTTCCTACCTCTACCTTTCGCTTATATCTTTGAGTAATGTACTTTCATTTGTCAACATTCTCAGCATTTACACCCAATGAGCAAGTCACTGAGAAATGACCATACATTCTTCAAAACACGCTTGCTTGTGAATTATTTATTTTGCTTTGTTTATTTCTGTTCTCAGATTTATTTATTTGAACAGCTACTAGGTGTGGAAATTTCCCTTTACTTTAATAAAATTCCCTTTTTTTCCCAGCAGGGATGATTGTACTGTGAGTGCACCATAAAATTCTCATGAAAATGAAGGTACTAAAGGAGTTCATTGTTAAGACTGAATTTGATATTTAATCAAATAATTTGCAGTACATCAGTTTTTAATCAGTTATACAAAGAGAACTGATTAAAAAAGAGTAAGGTTTAAATTTATACTGAAATGTCCTCTTGGAAAAAAAAAAGAAATTTTCAGAGACAACACATTGAGTATAATGTCAATATCATAATATCTTACATAGAAATCCAGCTATTTGAAACCACAGCATTTCAAAATTTATTTTCCTTATTATAAATTTT
>JAQZBX010011194.1:0-43145 GCA_029593785.1 Cabassous unicinctus | reverse complement strand
CTTGTTCAAGTTTTTCCAATCTTTTCTTCATCTGTTCTTTTGTATGTTCACTTTCAGAGGCCATTTCTTCAAGCTCATCAATCCTTTCTTCTGCCTCCTCAAATCTGCTCTTATAGGATTCCAGTGTATTTTTTTTACTTCATTTATTGCACCTTTCATTCCCAAAAGATCTGCTATTTTTCTATGTATGCTTTCAAATTCTTCTTTGTGCTCATCCAATATCTTCTTAATATCCTTAATTTCTTTAGACATCTCATTGAATTTATTCAGGAGATTTGTTTTAACACCTATGATTAGGTGTCTCAACTCCTTTATGTCATCTGGAGCCTTACCTTGTTCCTTTAACTTGGCCATATCTTCCTCTTCCTTGGTGTGGATTGTAATTTTTTGTTGGTGTCTTGGCATCTGGTTTAATGGAGTATTTATTCTGGGTGCAGTTTTACTTACAAAGAAGAACTTTAAACGATCCAAAATCATGACTGGAGATTTAAAAACAATTAATCACTATTCAAAACATGAGATAAACATCAGTAAATGTATCTAGAACTTGAAGTGCAGAATTGTCTAAATATTTCTAATAAGCACATAAATAGATTAATGTTCCCAGGGTACAGGATACACCTTCTTTTCAAGTGCATTTTGAACATGTTTTAAAATAGAGCACATGTTATGCTAAAAATCAACATATTCCAGTGATTTAAAATTATAATGAGTGTGTTGCCTAAGCATAGTTGATTTAAACTGGAAATCAGTGACTGAAAACTAAGTCACACTAAGAACTATGGAAGTACTTCTCCTTTCCTGACAGGGTCTGACTAACCCAGTTTTGTGAAAACTGAAGAGCAGGTTTCATGTCACTTCCTAATACGCACCATGTGCCAGGTATTAGTCCAAGTGCTTCTAGTCCCATGGGTCACACTCTAGAGGCTCCTAAGTTCACAGACCACAGTGCTGGGTTTTTGCTCCAGGCTGGTGAATGACATATGATCCTTTGATCCCCACATTTGGACAATTTCATATGGGTGATTTGCCTATTAAATAAATCCTGTGAGTTTGGCCTCAATAGTGAGAGTGAAAATCACTCCATTCCTTAGGGGAAAACCATGAGGAGGACTGGAAAACCTTGTTTCCAGCCATCTGACAGAGTCCAGGATACAGCCTCTCCTCTGCAACTTTCATTTAAAGTTCCACAGGAAACACACAAGTTCAGCTATATTAATATTTATTTGATATACAAGTGTTTTTGGCACAATTTCTGCTTGAGACCCCTTCCCTTATCAACTGGAGTCAGTTATCTCCTTTATATTTTCCCTGGACAATAGCTATTACTGATACCAAGGAGTATGACCCCAGGGATTTTCTCTAATGTCATTGTGTCTACACTTTTTCAACTATACTTGAACACAGAGGTCATTGTTATAAAATAAAATGTTTCAGTCATCTCAATTGTATATGCTAACTCAAGCTTGCTTGTACCTGAAATGCATTAAACGCATGTCAAAAACCCAGAATTCGCTATTTGCATAAGAAAAGACTATTAACTGTCTATATTTAGTGTTATTAATTTCTTTTCCTCTTCTTCACCTTTCTACATGCATCAGCCTTATGTCTCTCCTGTACTGCTAACTATTTTTTTGAAACAGAGAAACTGTAAATTAAGTTAGAGTAGATAATATAAATAAGGAACGGACTCCCACAATGAGACCAACATTTTCTTTTATATTCATTATACTGAAAACTCATTCCAGCAGATTAAGCAGAATTTATAAGTATTAGTAGAAGTGCAGAGTGAATGGACAACAGCACCAGATGGAGATGATGCCAGCAAAACAGGTAGGGAGAGCAGCAGATCTGCTGGCTGCCCATGGTTTCAGTGTGAAGAAAGCTAACTTAAACTATTTAAAGAAATTTAATTATAGTGTGTTGTGTTTCTCTTAAAAATTGGAAATCATTATTTTCATATATTATTTTATTTCATTTATAATTACAACTGTTTATTATCTTCCCTTTGCCAACCTCTGTGTTATATATTCACATGTACAAAATAAGTAAGTGGATCCCTGTCATAAAAATAAAATATATACACAAGCCATTTTATTTCAGGTGTAATTGTAGGGATTTCTCATAAAATATTATGAAAAAGCATGCAAGTATTTGTCACTGATTCATCCACACAGCTCCAAATCCAGTTTCTTTATATAATTTCCCCCTAAATATTGTTAATTATAAATATATTAAACATTATATGAGTGGAAGGATTTTTAAAAAATGAATACATGTATTAATATATAAAATATTTCTTCCATTTCTTCAGATGACATGTATTCTTCATGCCTTTGCAGAGAAAGCAATGAGTAACTTGTTTTTGCACTTGGAGAAATGTGAGCACCCATGCAATATTCTACTTACTCCTGGAAAACTTTACTGTACAGGGTATATCCCTGCTGTTTTCAATCTCTTGTTAAATAAATAGTCTTAGTTTTACATTTTCAATTCAAATCAGTTCAGAACATTTTATATTAACACAAATTCCTTTCAACAGAAAATTCCATAAGCAAATTCAGAGCACTAGATTTTCCTTCCATTTTTTTGCCTGTTTAAAAACAATAGGACTATGGGTATAAAATGAAGAAATGTAAGCTCTAAAGAGATCACATGCTCAATCCTTTCATCAGTGATTTATGATGCTCATTTATTTTTCTTCAACTTATCTACCATTTCATGTTCATACTCTATTTGGAATATTTTGTAAATATTAATTAATGCGGTAGGCATTATTGATAATTTTATAGATAAGGAAACCATGTTTCAAAGATGTTCAAGAGGTTCCCAGAGCAACAAAGCAAGAAAATGACAGAGTTGAGGCCAAAAACACAATTTTCTTTGAATTTCATGAAGGTTTAGCTCTATTTCACTGACACATGGAACTTCATTCCAGAAACCTAAGGTTAATGATTGTGAAATAATAAAATTATTTTATTCTATGCTCAAACTGTGAAAACCTATCGCATTTCTGTATTAGGATAGAAGTCATCTGATAATTAGTTTGAAAATGTAGGTCCTGATCTAAAGACCACCAAAGAGGAATTAAAGATAATTTTCAGTCTTGCAAGCCTGAAATCAGTATGAAAGCCACTCCTGTCCTGCCTTCTGACATTTAGCAGAGGTTCTCTACATTTTATGTGGTTACATTAGTCACAAGAAAAAGGGGACAAGGAAAGAAGAATGTAAAGTATAGTGGCATGGTATATGTTCCTTTTTCAGTAAAAATTTGAGGGTGAAAGAATAAGCATATCTGGAAATTTACATTTACTGTTTCAAGTCATCAAGGAAAATAGACAAATTTAGGAAAATATATGCTGTATTTTACTTAATGTTTATTAAGTGTTTATGGTAGGGATTCAACTTCAAGGCATTGCAAAAAATGTTAAATCTCCACAAATTATAATGACATTATGAAAATGAACATGCACAAGGAATTTGTGTGACTCAACATCCATTAATTGTTCACATACAATCAAAAATGCATAGGTTTGCTCATGAGCAGAAAACTCTCTCTTTCTGTCTCAGTTTATTCAAGATCTGGAATATGTTTAGCTTTTATGGGAAAACACAATATTGTACACAAAACAAATTATGTTACATTTCAATTTATACTACTTCATAACGTTATTAAAAATATAGTCATTTCCACAAATAATATTTACTTATCATAAGTTGCAAGGAAAGCTATTACACTCATTATTCCAATTTTCAAGAAGGGGAAGATTAATTGTGGTGAAAATAATGATTGCCAGAATCAACAAATACATCAATCCATCAATTTACTGCTTTTTCAGGTAAGGCCATCATCCCTAAAATATTGAAATATATATCTATGGCAATAAAATGTCATTAGTTAAAATTTTCATATAGCACCTATGAAATAAAAGGTAAGCAGATGTACGGTCTCCCTCCAGTAGCTGCCCTCAAAGAAATGTGTCTTATGGACTTTTGTAATATTTTCAGAGATTTTCATTTTGAAATATTTTATTAATATTGAATTAATGGATGATGTTATTGGAAATAATATCTTGGAGAGCATTTTTCTAAGGATTTTAGTTACACCATATATTATACATAAGATGATATTAGTTCAATATATCATTCACTGAAATAATGTACTTTTTAATAAGAATAAATCTCTGGTGGAGATCTATGATGTAATCAAGTACCATCAGTTTTTACTAGGAAGAATTCTTTGAAAAAAGAACTTTGCAAGTGAGGTGTTACCAGAAATCAGGAAGATATATAGTAAATCATATATGATTAAGGTCAATTTACTTAAGAATTATAAAGTGATATACATCATAATGACTTGCTATAATTAGTACAGCTACTGATTGCAATCTACATAAGGGAGAAGTGGGAAACAAGGGTGAAGTTTTCAAAGAGGGGAAAGACAGGGGTACAATGGTGGTAAAGGAAATGATGGCAGGATAAAGAAGAAGATAAAGTAGAAGGAGAATGGGGCAGAGGAGGAAGTTGTAAAAGAGAATTCCAAAAGAAGAATCCTGTAATGTCATAAAAAATGTAATATGTACCTATTGAGATAGGTAACTTTGAAATCTGCCCCATGTGCCTTTAATGAACTGAATGACTAAACCAAAATAAAGGTGAATCAAGGAAGAGCAGAGATGTGACCGCAGGGGTGGAAATCCTTGTAACTTGCTCCATATTTGAGGAGGTCCAGAAAGTTGAAGACTGAAGGCACAGCCAATTGGGTTTCTGATGTAGATGCTATTGGAGTGAGATGCTTAGATGATGGCAGGAGCTAGATTTTCAAGTTCTCAATCAAAATATGAAAAAGGCTAATGAAAGAAAGTAGCAGAAAAATAAGATATGTAATTAATGGACCAGAGGTTCAGAATAAATATTTCAACAGAGAAACCTATGCATTTATGCAAATTCAAGAGCATATGGAAAAGAATGAAAAAAATATGGCATTTAATGGGAAACATTCACATCAATGCAAGATGAGAGAGAATGAAGGCTAGAGGAGTTAAATAGTCATAGATATGGATTGTTCTTTTCATTTCAACATATCAGATAAGGGAAAAAAATGAGTGAAAATACATGCCAATTATTTTTACTGAACTAATAAGTTATTATCTAAGATACTTAGGAATTTTAAATGATTATAAAATCATTGGAAGAATCTGGGAAACAGATGTTTTATTGTATTCTATGGGCTAAAAACAGATTATAATAAATTATGCTGAGTTGAAGCCATCACACACTATAGGGAAAGGATAGAAAATCTGGAAATCTGGTACCAAATAGAAATTGGTTTGAATAGTTCTCATGTAACACTTAGCACTCAATATGTAGAAAATAGGTGGAATGATGTTTCATCTCTGGATCATCATGATTTAAAAATCCAAAAAATATGTCTCCTGCAATACTTGACAGGCTGTGATAGAATTGTAGAAGTAAATGGTCAGTTTGCAGGAGGGGCTGGGATTGGTGTGGTGGGAAACAGTGAAGCTCAATAGGCTCAGCAGTTCTGGTGAAGGATGTCTCAAGGAATAGCTTACATCCAAAACTGACTTTGAAAGCACGCCTTTCCTCTTACATTTTCATGTATTAATAAGTTTTCTTATTACTTCATTATTCATTTGGTTGATTAGGCTATCTAGGCTAAGAAAGAGCAAAAACAGTCCACATAGTTCTAATAAATGTTTGGAGAGGGAGAGACACACAGAGAGAGAGAGAGCTTAAAAAATCAAATACCAAAATAAAAAGAGTTCATGTTAGTAGTTGCAAGGCAGTGATATGTATAATCAATAACATTGGAATTATCAAAGATATCAATTATTAAGTTGAATTTCCACATGAAATTAGTATCAAAAGTTTTAGTGGTGGAAGGGGACATAAAAATAATTTTCCAAGTATTAAGCAAGTAATAGGTTGCAATCACATGTAAATTTGGAGTGGCTCTGATGTAACAATGACATTAAGTGTTAGTATTTATAGAAAACTTCTATTGAGTCAGTATATAAGCATAACCTATATAAAATCAATGTTAAAAGTGAACAAGCCCATTGTCCTCCTAGTATGTGATGAAAATTAACAAAACATGATTACATACTCTGAAAGTATCCTTTTTCCTTTGTTTTGTAGTAACATATACACAATTAAAAATTTCCCACCACTTTCAAGTGTACCATTCATTGATATTAGTTACATTCAATATATTGTGCTACCATTACCAATATCCACTACTCCAAGTTTTTCTTCACCTGACACATAATATGTGTACTTATTAAGCAACAAATCTTGCTGCTTTCCTGCCCTTGGTAACCTCTAATATACTATCAGTCTCCATGAAAATTGCTTCATTGCTACCCCTACCCTAGAAGTAAGACACAAAAGCATGTTTTGCAGGAGCTTAAGGTAATACTGTGTTACTTCTTACTAAACAAAATGAACAACAAAGAATAAAATTAGATAAATATTGGTTGATAAACATACTTAGGCTAATTTTTCTCTCACATTAATTCTCCATTTTGTTTACAGATTATTTGCCTTTGTCACTCCATGTCCTAAGCACATTCTTCAAAGATGCCCAACTTCACCATGGTGACTGAATTCCTGCTTACAAGATTTTCTGATGTGTGGGAGTACAGAGTCTTGCATGCCATGCTCTTCCTGCTGATGTACTTGGCAACTCTGATGGGGAATTTTCTTATTGTCACAGTAACCTCCCTTGACAAGAAACTTCACACACCCATGTACTTCTTCCTCAGGATTCTATCTGTCTTGGACATGTGCTACATTTCTGTCACTGTACCCAAGGCTTGTGTTATCTTCCTGCTTGACAACAATGCAATCTCCATGGTTGGATGTGCAGCTCATATCTTCTTTTGTTTTTGTTTGTTTGTACAGAACAGCTGATCCTCACTATCATGGCCCATGACCGCTATGTGGCCATCTGCCAGCCACTCCACTACCCTATGATCATGAGACTTCAGGTCTGTGTCCAGATGATGCTGTCTTCTGTAGTCAGTAGCATGGTCTATGAAGGATTCCACACAGGCAATATATTCCAGCTTTCCTTCTGTCAGTCCAGCGTGATCCATGAGTTCTTCTGTGATGTTCCCTCTCTGCTGAAGCTCTCCTGTTCTGACACTTTAATCAATCAAATTTTAATTTTTATCTCCACAGTGGTGGTTGCTGGTGGCTCTTTTGCCCTCATCACCATTTCTTATATTCACATAATTTCTACTGTGTTCAAGTTTCCCACAAAGAGAGAAGGAGGAAAGGCCTTTTCCACCTGTGTCCCTCACATCTTGGTGGTGACCTTCTTTCTCAGCTCAGGTACTGTGGTGTATGTGAAGCCTATCTCCAGTTCACCTACATTTCAGGACATGATCACTTCTTTGTTCTATTCCATAGTCCCTCCTTCCTTAAATACTATAATCTATAGTCTTAGAAACAAGCAAATAAAAGAGGCTGTAAAGAAAATTATGAGCGAAAAATCATTCAGAAGAGTGATTGGATAATTATTTCAAGAGTCTCCCATGTTGATGAGTTGAGATACAAAATGATTCAAAATTAACTTTATTGGCTGTTTTCAATTTTAAGGGTCCAATGTGAATGCTAAGGAATAGTCATATTATGTGTCTGCATAGAAACAACAAAAACATATTTCATTTTGAGGCTTTACCTCATAAAATTTTACATGCTGGTACCTGAAACATGGCTGCTTAAGGCTATTTGCTAAAGCTTTTATGGAAAATAAGTTTCTTTTCAATTGTTCTTTAAATCTAGAGGGTCGTAGATTAGAACACCTATACATTAAAGTTACCTGTACTATTTACGCAATTATAAAACTGAATCATGTATTCATTCATAAATTTAAAATATCCCTAAAATATAAAAATATCTTTTGTCTTAATAAAACAAAATCATATGACAAAGGTGTGGTTTGTAAGAGAGATCAGTAATATTTCATTCAGTTTTTCATAGTATGAAGGGATAGATTTTCAATAAAACATTTTGCTCAATGTAAATAATATTATTTACAAACTATTTTTCAGTGGTAAATTTAGAACATTTGTGATTATTTGTTAGAAGGTATTCAAGCCCTCATTACAAGAATACAAAAATAAGGTACACATATCTCTATTTCAATTATAAAGCTTCTGATTCATTGTTTCAATATATTAAGAAATAATATACTGGAAATATGAATTTAAGAAGAACTTCATTTAGGTTTTACACTTATGAAGGTCCATATTCTCTACAGTAATGCTTGATATATGCACAATAGTTTCTAGCGAGTGAAAAATAATAAGCCATATTGGATAAATATATACAAAACTTATGCCTTATTCAGAATGCAGTATTCAGTTTCTTGATCTGTACATTGGGAAAACTATTGCACCAACCAAAAACAGCACTACCACTACTCTTATTTCTATGATTGTTATTATTCCAGTGTGCTGATATGACCCTTAATTGATGAAATAAAATGCTTTGCAAACTATTATGCTGTGTGCATTTATTTTTATTTGAGAATTTGCACTATAATGACATTACTGTTACTGGAGGTGGTGTCCAGGTGTCTAGGTTCTTGGCTTTGTCACAAGACAGAATTCAAGAATGAGCCATAAATTAATTAAACAAGCATAGAATTTATTGGGGAGTAAGGCAAGAGAACAGAAGTACACCTTCAGGGAAATTTAGGTTGAGAAGGGAGAAAATACAAAGTTCTGCCCTGGGGTCCCATGTTTATGGGGATACAGGACCCCAGGGTCTGCATTGATGAGCAACGGTGTGGGGTGCCCAATGGTGTGGGGGTTGCTGTACCATGGTGATTGGCTTCTGGCTGCTTTCCATGGCCTCTGCAGGGCATGTTGACTGGCAGCGATTGGCCTCTGGTCATTGTCCACAATGTGTGAGCCTCTGTTCATGAGGTGTAGGGCAACCTGAAAACTAGGTGGGTGGGTGGCAGTTATGCCCCTCTCACCCTTTCCCTCTTTGTTGGCTGCCTTCTCAAAATACAGGCTTTGGGTGTGTGTGCTGCAAGCTGCAGGGTGTATGTGCTTGTAAGCTGCCCCTTCCTAACTTGCCTGTGTGACTTAGGAGGCTAATGCTAGCAAACAGGCTAATGCTTCTGTTCTCTCACCAGGCTTATTAGTTTTCTGCCCCCTTCTTCCTCAGGTCTCCATTCTATCCTGCCTCACTATGTTCCCATGTATATGAGTATGCACTTATCCATTATCTATATTTGTAATTGTGGGAAATGCATTGTGTAACTCATAATGGGTAAACATTAATATAATTAAAAATACTAACAGCAAAGTAAATTTAAATTCAGGCGCTCATATATTTCCCACAAAAACAATTTAGACACTCAATTTGGGTCTTTTTTGTCTTCTTGCCTTTAAACTTTTTTAACATATGGAAAAGTGTTATAATAACATTTTAATGTAATTATCTGCTAATACTAACATATGCCTCCGTTCTGGTTAATATTTATTGATTGGCTGTTACACTGATCATGTGTTGGGTTTTCCTGTTAAGTTTGTGTGTGTGTGTCTGGTAATCATTTATTGTATGCTGGATAATGTGAATTTTACTTTTGGGTTTTGGATATATTGTGGTCCTGTAAATATACTTGAGCTTTCTCCAGATTCACAATTAAGTTATTTGTACACAATTTCTTCTTTTTGGGCCTTCATATAATTGTTTATTATAGGGGTAATTAACTGAGGCAAAGAGCCCCCTGAATATTTCATCACATGTTCCCTCTTACATAAGGGTCCAATAGTTGCCTATAATTCCCTCAAAATTTGGCTAAGATAGTATAACCAAATATAATGTTTGAAATTTATTTTTCCTTGGATGCCACAAGGACCCATTTGGTGCCAAATTAAAATGAATCAATTGTTTTCCTGAGTGATTCATTTAAACCACTAAGTGATGTCATAGATGATAAATATAGCAATAAGCAATATGGATATAGTCTAAATACTGCACAGTATGACAACTAGGATAGGAAGTTCCTGGTAGAACAATAAATACTGTTGACCTTTTGTAGCAGTTATCCATTTTGTCCATATTTTTACAGAAATAAAAATTAGAGAGAAACTATGGAATATATGTTAGAATTTGCAGTTTCCCCCACTTCCCAAACTTACAAGGAAGGCTCATGATTGAACCCAAATTTTTCAGTTTGTTTTTAGATTTCCTGATGATTTTTCCACTATAAATCTCACCAAATACTAACCAACCACTATTGTTGAAAGTTGCTAAAATTGTACTATACAACCATGCTATAGGGATATTTCAACCAAAAATGAATTGGTTTCTCTAATAATTCTTCTTAGTTTTGTGGCACAAAAGTAAGTACTGGTTATTATAAACAATTGTGTTTTTTTTTTTAAAGTACATTGTTGTCTGCCTTCAGGATAATATTAATAAGTTGAAATGAGGTGAAGAGTGGGTGAAACTGGAATATATATATTATGATATGGCATACTATAGTACGTTGAAACTGAAATTCCTCACGAGAGAAAATCTTTTATCTCTTTTTGTATATTTATGTATTCTGAAAATCCTAGATAATATCTGAGTCCTCTGAAAGTCTCCTTTCACAAGAGACTTGTAGGTAAAATAAGTCTTAACATTTAATGTTTTTAATTGATGCTCTTTCTTTGTTCCCAGGGTTTACCCACAAGGAATTTGAACTCCTTGATATTAGAAAGGATATGACATCCTTACACAAAAACGGTTTTCCTATGTTCCTATTGCACAAGATTTCTTATCATAAAAACACCTCAACAAAAACACCCCAAAACTTCTATAAGGTGGATGCCTAGCAATAGCAAATGAAATAAAATTTGCTCTTAATTTTAGAAATAAAGCTTACATTTCAATTTTATGGCCAACCTAGTGCTACTCTTCTGTAGGATTCAGTAAATTCATAGCTATTAGGAAACTCACATAAAGCAGGATTTCCCTCACATTTTTTGGAATATTGGGTAGGTTCTCTAGGTCTAACTGGGTACTTTGCAAACAGCCTTTACCATATGCAATTATGTTTCCTTCAATATAGAAATTACTTTCTGAGTCTGACTGACCATATTTAATCACAGTACCTTTTAAAGTTACCTTTTTGGTTAATTATACTCATGAAGTAATTTTGAGGAAAATTAGAATAGACTTTAAGAAATTAAATACATAAAACCAGTTATTATGTTCTAAAAATTCTTAGGGATCATAATGATTTCCTCTTATAAATACAATATGACTATTTCAGTCAGAAATGACAAGGGCTTTCTATAAATCCATATACTATAAAATATTTTAAGTAAGATATGAATCTCTGGAAATAACAATTGGTAATAAATTAAATTCATCAAATTGATTGTAGAAAAATGCCCTTGCTCAAATTTGATTTACTATTTGCTTTCTGTTTTAAATTCAGTAATATTTGGGCATGAAGGCTTTCAGATACTTGAGATATAACATGCAAAATTTAACTCATAACATTGCTCCACAATATGAGCCTTGGACAGAGGAAGGCCCCCTCATCTAAGCAAGGTTTATATGCTATATTGATGTTCTAACAGTTATACATTTGTAGTTTCTGAAGTAACTTGTGAAAGTATAAATTCCCAGGAAGTTCAGAGATAGTGGTTTATAAAGCTAATTATTTCTTAGGAGGTAAAGGGAGAGAGAAAGAAAAGGAGGAGTCAAAGAATAAGATAGCTTCATTTTGACTATCATTACAATGGCAATCATAACAAAACTGAGTTGTCCAAGTTTTTTGTATAAGCTCAATAAAATGCTTTAATTTTGCTTTCTGAAAAGGGGCTTAACAATAGAATTGGTCTAAATTATTTCCTGACCAAATAATTTGGTGTATGTGGTCTGTGTAACACCTTCTGTTCCCTGTGGCAAAAATGTAAAGATTTAAGGGCCATGCTGATTTTTGCCCATAGTGGGACATACCGTCCCATCACAACTTTTCCCATGATTTGGGCTTGACCAAAGTAAGTTGAGGAAGGGGCATTGTAGAAATATTAGTTAAGTTTCTTGGTCTTAATTCTTGTTGTTGTGAGGTTGAAGATGGGGAAGCATTGGGTTCCTCTAGGTTCTTGGCTATGTTGCATAAATGAATTTAAGAACATGCAAGTTTAATTAGGCCAGTAAAAATAATTTATTGGGAAAAAGGGGAAAGAACAGAGCTGGCTGAGAAATAGGAGAGAAAGATGGAAATACACACCAGGATTTGGTGCAGGCCTCTCTAGACAGAGAGAGCAAGCTCTGCCTTGTGTGGTTACATTTTAAACTGTTCAATATTCTTCCCCCTTGCTAATGATAAGGGGATAGTCTCCAAATGTTATTGGTTACTCCACCAAAGGTAGAGGCCAATGGTGAGGCCTGTTTGGACTATCCAGGGCCAAAGGGGGGAGGGGGGTCTGAGAAAGAGAAACAGGGAGCTCAAGGTTAAACTCAAAGTCTCAGTGAGGCTTGCAGCCATGTTGTCTGTCAGCCATATTGTTGCCTCATCTTCTCCTCATTTCCCTGCATAACCTGCCTCAACTCTCCCCCTCAGAGAGTTCACACCCTTATTCTTAAGGAGGTGCTGAGGGGCAATGATGATTCTTCTGTAGTTACTTCCTGCTGGTTAGGGCAGTAGTCCCTGCCTGACAGGGCATAAACTTCTCTGGCTATTATATTGAGGTTGAGGAAAATGGATCCGACACTGTGGTTGGAACTGGATGATATTCCCCAGTGACTAAGATCTTGTTTTGGAAGGCATTGATTCTGGAAGAAATAAACTTAGATAGAATTTTGAAGATATAGAGCCCCACTAAAAGGATACAGAAGATGGTGGTAAGTGGGCCCAAAAAGGGGTCCAGCTATGATATACTATGCCACGAGAGTGAGAAAGGCCAGGTGCCTTCAAAGTCTGCATCCCCCTGAAGATGGTGGGTTTCATTCTGAAAGTTTCAAATGCTGTCTAGGACAATTCCAGAGTGATTTATATAGAAACAGCATTTTCCCTTAAAAAATAGTCATGTTTCCCCTTGTGCTGCTGTTAGCATGTTTAGGGCTCTGCAATTTTGCAGCACCACAGCAACAAGAGAGTCTGTTTGCTGTCTTAGGACTTTTAAGGTACAGCTAGTTTCTTCTATGCTGTTAGCTCTAGGGAGAGATTGTAGTAGATAACAGGGTTTGGTGTAAATTGCAAATCCCAGTTTTCCATGGTGGTGATTATGCCTAAGAAAGCCAAGAGAGCGATGAGAAGAGGCATTTCCCTTTTAGTTATTGTATAGGGAGAAACTACAGGGAATGCAAACAAGTAAGATTTCTTAAGGGGTGTCTGGCTTGCCTTCCCCCTAGCAATAGGCGTTTGGGTTAGAGTTAGAGGGAACAGCTGGCTTTGACACAGACACTACTTAGCTTTGTCACTTGAAGAGGTACTTTGCACCGTCCAATGACTGGCACTCATCCATCCGTCAGATGCTTCTGGTGAGTTGGTACTTCCTTAGGCAGTTGGCTTCACTTGGGATAACTGCACCCAGATGGCAGTTCATTTAACTTTAACAGCTGCAGGATTGATCAGAACCACAGAGTAAGGTCCTTCCCACTTTGGCTCTAATTAAGAGTGAAGCCTGTTCTCCTGCCAGGTTTTGATAAGAACCTGGTTTCCACATCCTAGGTGAGGAAAGTTTACCCCCAGACCATCTGAAGGGGCTAAGCTGAAGTAGGTCCTAGCCACCTCAGTTGCAGTTTCACTTCTGGGGGGAAAATGCTTAGCCCTGGCAGGATGGCATGTGGGTTTGCCAATCCTCCCCAGGGTATGAGCAGAACAAGCTCTGGAATAAGTTGCCCATTTTTAAAATGGGCTGTTTGTCTTTTTATTTTCAAGATGTAAGATTTCTTTATTTATGCGGGTTATTAGGAGATTTTGGATAGATGGTTACCAAATATTTTCTCCCATTGAGTAGGCTGCCTTTTCACTTTCTTGACAAACTCCTTTGGAGTACAAAATTTTTTATTTTAAGGTGGTACCATTTATGTATTTTTTCTTTCATTGCTCTTGCTTTAGGTGTAAAGTTTATGAAACTTTTTCCTACTACAAAATCTGGTAGATGTTGCCTACATTATCTTCTATGTTTAGGCTCTTATATTTAGGTCTTTGATCCATCTTGAGTTAATTTTTGTATAGGGAATGAGATGGTGTTCCTCTCCTATTCTTTTGGATATGGATATCTAATTCTCTAAGCTCCATTTGTTGAAGAGGCCATTCTGTCCCCGTTGAGTAAGCTTGGTGGCCTTGTTGAATATCAGTTGACTGTATATGCAATACTCAGAATACTCAGTTCTGTTCCATTCATCAGTATGCCTATCCTTGTGCCAATACCATGCAGTTTTTTAAAAATAAATCGTTTTTATTTTTATTTTTTAAAATACTTAGATTACACAAATGTTAACCAAAAATTATAGGGGTTCCCATATGCCTCACCTTCCACACCTCCCAGAACCTCACACATGAACATCCTTCATTAGTGTGGCACATCACCTGCAATGAATATACATATCCTGGGGCTTTTCCATTAAGCATGGACCATAGTTCACATTGTAGACCACACTCTCTACCACACAGTTATGCATATTATATGATGACAAAAAATGGCCTATATCTGTCATTGCAATGTCACTCCAGATTATTCCCAAGGCCTGAAAAAGCCCCTGTATTGCAACTGCTTTTCCCTCTCCCTGCCCCCAGAGCATCCAGTGGCCACTGGCTCCACATTAATGTTGTAATTTCTTCCATTGCTAGAATCACAATATGTCTATAACAGAATACCAGTAAGTCCACTCTAGTCCATAGCTCTTTCCCCATTCCTGAGGAGTCTGGGATGGTGATGTCCACTCCACCTCCAAGTGAGAGGAGGCTTATATACCATGGATAAAATGGGTGGGATTATCCTGCCTGCAACTGCAGACTCTCTCCATTCCCTGGAATGGCCGTTGTCCATCATCATCTCCCCTGCCAGGTGTCTTGGGTTAGTCCATTGAGCTGTAAAGTAGGAGTTGCAGTTCCACTGAGATTCCGGGCCCAGCTGGCACATGGACAACCCAAAGTCTCCAGTCTCTAGATGTACACCTACAAACTCCAGCACCAAGTATAGGTTTGAATAGAAGTGACAGATGAACCATGTGCAGGGAGAAGGTATTTGAGTCCAACTCTGTCACTCTCAGGAGAACAGATTCCAAAGTAGGGCCCACTGATAAGGCACCAACCTCCGGAGCTATCCACCCTGATATAGGACCTGGGTGTCTCCAGAGCCCTCAGGAGCCTCTCTATTTGGGGTGATATCCAGTTTGGAAGCCTATGAGGTCCTTCTGAGGTGTGCATAAGCATTATCTCTGGGATGACCTCCCGACTCACTTTGAAGTCTTTTAACAATATGAACTCATTTGTCTTTACCTTTTCCCTCTTTTATTTGAGGTCTTTTTCCAGCCATATTGCCAGTTGGTAGTAATCCCTCGTTGCCAGGGAGGCTCATCCCTGTCATGTCCCACGCTGGGAGGAAGGCAATGCATTCATATGTTAAGTTTGGCTTAGAAAGAGACCACATTTGAGCAACAAGGAGGCTCTCAGGATGCAAACCTTAAGCACCATAACAACAGGCTAAGTTTCAATTTCAAGTGCAAAGACTCATAAGGCTAGCAATCAATAACAAGGGCCCATCAGTGGATCATCCTCCTTTGCCAGACACTGCCCCTGCACTTGGGGGACTGTTGCTGCTCCCTTGGAGAATGTGGAAGAGCTCTCCAGAATGGGAATTCAGTATTCTCTCATTTATTGAGTGACTCTCCACCCACTGTGACCATGCCCCGTGAACATTTTAAACAATTTTAATTACCTTGTATGTTTGTTCAGGTGAACTTCCTCCCATGCAACCCCCATACCTGACACCTCCCACCAACGATCCTTTCCAGCCCCAGTTGTAACTCTTCTGTGATCCAAAGCTTCTTTAAAGATGAAGCCAATACAATAGCCAAAAACAATTAGTAGGAAAATGAAATAATGATAAGTTTAAAGATAAGAGATAGAATACATGAAAACTTAAAAAAAAACTAAAAATTAAATTAAATTAAAAGATTGGGATATTTAAAAAATGGACATTTTGCCTTTTATCACTGCAATATCTAGTGTCCAGTCTGTACTGTGGCACCTTCCACCTCTCACTCTCCAGTGTCTCACTGTTTTTCATTTAATTTTCAAAGAAGATTTAGGTCACAGCAAAGTCACACACAGAACACAAGAGACACTCATATACCCAACCTCCTCTCCCTTTCCTCACCCCATATTAAAACCTTTTTGTATGTGGATGATAACATTGATATAACTGATATAGAGAGTGAAACAGAGCTACTAAACATTGTCAATGGTTTACAGTATGGTTTACATTTTAGACTGTACATTTTTATAAATTTTGATGATATTTACCATGTCCTGTGTCCATCACTGTAAGGCAATGAAAAACATTTCCACTGACCACTAAATACCCCCTGTTTGATCTATTCTGTTCCTCCCTCCTCATCCCCCCAGGGCCCACAATGACCCCCTGGCTTGACTCATTAGATGACATGATTCATAGTTACATGCAACAAGAGGTATTGACTCACTGGCTTGTCCTCTCCTATTAGGAATCTCCCTTGCTCTTAAGAGACACCCACCTTTCTATTTCTGAGTGAATCACTCCTCCCAAAGATGGGAGTCTATCTCCTTCCCACTCATTATGTGGGTCTCCACCCAGTGATCCAACATATTATGAGAGGATGAACACTCACACACTCCCTAGCAGCCTGTTCCAGATGTTCCCTTTCCCAAATGCCCCCCCAACCAACACCCTAAACCAGTGACACTTCCTTGTCATATTGCCATAAGAGCATTCCCAACTCTGTACTTTCTACCTCACACCCACAAATCCCAAGTGTTCACCTGGTTCCTCTCCCATCTCTTCCCTGAGTATTCTGGGTATTCTATCCCACCCTTCCCAATCTACCCACCTGTCAACCCTGCACCACCAAACCCAATAATATCACTATACACCTGTCCTATCACTTCAATACACAACTACACTCTATCACTTAACCGTAGATAACATTTGTATGGGTGATGGCTCACGACTTTCTCTTCTCTGTCTCTTTCTTGTAAACCTATCTTTCAGACAATAGTTCTCAGAGATTGCTCAATTTCCTTAATTCATATGAGTGAGGTCATGTACTGTTCATCCTTCAATGCCTGGATTGCTTCACTCAACATAAGGTCATCAAGATTCATCCATGTTAAACCATGTGTTAGTACTTTATTCTTTTTTACAGCTGAGTAATATTCCATTGTATGTATGTACCATATTTTGTTTATCCATTCATCTGTTGATGGACACCTGGGTTGATTTCAACTTTTCACAATAGTGAACAATGCTGCTATGAACATTAGTGTGCATATATCTGTTCATGTCTTTGCTTTCAATTCTTCTGGGTATATACCCAGGAGTGGAATCACTGTATCATATGAAAGATCTATAGTTAGTTTTTGAGGAACTGCCAAACTGTCCTCCACAGTGGCTGGACCATTCCACAAGCCCACCAGCAGTGAGTGATGGTTCCCATTGCTCCACATCCTCTTGAGTTTCCGTAGTGTAGTGGTTATCCCATTCACCTCACACCATGCAGTTTTGACCTTTGTAGCTTTGTAGTAAGTGTCAGTCATAAGCTTTATTTATTGGGGCTTACAGAAAGGAGAGAATACCTCTGGTGGCACACAGTCCAGAGACTGAAGATATTGCTCCACAAAGAGGTGGGAAAATGAGGGGCAATATAGGGTCTCCAATCAAAGTCATTTCATAACAGAATTTCTGCTAAGGTCACATGAAGTACATAAATGGTGCCTGGTGATGTTATTCTAGGAAGGAATTGTATATACTGGAAAAATTATAGTCTATTATACCATCTATATACTGCTTTCCTGTGAGGAGGTTTGTTATATTTTAATTTTTGTCCAGGGGCATGCAGGCAGCTGCAGACTGCAGACTGAGTTTCCCTTAGGGAGGGAAATCCTAGGTCAGGGACCTACTGGACCCCCAAAATCCACCACTAAGCAGCAGTCTGTGTTGCCCACAGGACACAAGCTGCATGTATATATCATAAAAACAGTGTAGCATACAACAGAATACAAAATGTTCTCCATTAAATGCTAGTAAATTATAAAGACATGTTGCAAAGGCCAATAGAAGGAGTTAAACTAATTAGACAGGGGATTAATATCCAATTTATTAATACAAATCGTGTGCTCTTGCATATGATTTAAAACTTGTGAGACATTATGACAGTGATCATGAATATATGCACAACATTGAACATTAGTTAGTGAGAAGGTTTTATCACAAATTTTTCAATGGGTCATAATCTACCTCGCCAGAAAGATGTCCCATTTGTTGAATTTGCAGCAGTTACATTTCAAGGCAGATTATGCTGGTCTAAATGTACATAAGTGTATTAGTCAGCCAATGGGTGGCTGATGCCAAATACCAGATATCTGTTGGCTTTCATAAAGGTATTTATTTGGTGTAGAAGCTTACAGTTCCCAGGCCATAAAGCATAAGTTACTTCCCTCACCAAAGTCTGTTGTCACATGTTGGAGCAAGATGGATGCTTATGTCTGCAAGGGTTGAGGCTTCTTCTTTCCTCTTAAGGCTCCATGGTCCCAGCTTCTTCCAATATCAAGTGTAGGCTGAGATAAGTCTTGTCTCTCTCCTGGGGCTTGTTCCTTTCTGGTCTTAGCTGTTCTGGTCTCTCCCCAAGGTCAGCTGTAGACTTTCAGGCTCTCTAGGACTTGTCTCTCTCCCTGGGGCTTGATACTCTCTAGCATCTGCTCTCCCCTCTCCACATGGTCAGCTGTAAACTCTCAGGTGAATGGCTCATCTCTCTCACTGGGGCCTCTGCCATGTCTAATGGAGCCTTCTATCTTTCCTCACGTATCTCCTCTGTGTATTTACTTCCCAGGGCTCCAACATAAAAATCCCGACTTCCCTTCTCTGAGGTGCAGTTTCTTTGTGAGTCCCTGCCTACCAAGGGGGTGGGGACGCAATGTCCTACTGACATGTCCCAATCAAAGCCTTAATCATTATTTAATCAAGTAAATATGAAAACTCTGAATCCAATATAATCTAATATGCCCAGAGGAACAGACCAGTTTACAAACATAATCCAGTATCTATTTTTGGAATTCATATACAATATCAAACAGCCACAATAAGCAATATTTTCATTAGTAAATATCAAAGTACCATTAGTAGATGACAAAGTAACTTTAAAACCTATAGTCAGGTAATGTGATTCCTCCAATTTCTTTATATATATATAGGCCTTTGGCTATTTGGGTCCTCTTGCCCTTCCAAATAAATTTCAAAATTAGCTTTCCAATTCAGTAAAAAATGCTGTTTTAATTTTTATTGGGATTTTATGAAATCTGTTGTCAATTTGGGTAGGACATGAACTTGGAATATTCTTCCATTTATTTAGCTCTTCTTTGATTTTTAATAATTTTGTGTAGTTTTTTGCATATAAGTTCTTTACATCTTTAGTTAAATTTATTGCTAGGTATTTGATTCTTTTAGTTGCTATTGTAAATGGAGTTATTTTCTGGATTTCCTCCTCAGATTCCTACTTTTGGTGTACAGAAATGAAACTGATTTTTAAGTGTTTTTCATACCCTGCCTCCTTCCTGAACTCTTTTACCATTTCTAGAAGCTTTGTTGTAGATTTCTCAGGGCTTTCTATGTATAGGATCATGTCATCTGCAAATAGTGAAATTTTTACCTCTTCCTTTCCAATTTAGATGTCTCTTATATCTTTTTCTTGCCAGTGCTTGTGCAAGTACTTCTAACACAATGTTAAATAAGAGTGGTAACAGTGGACATACTTTTCTTGTTACAGATCTTAGAGTGAAAGCCTTTAGCATTTTAACATTGAGTATGATGTTAGCTGTAGCTTTTTTTTCACACATACCTTTTATCATGTTGAGGAAGTTTCCTTCTATTCCTATCTTTTGAAATGTTTTTATCAAGAAAGTTTGCTGTATTTTGTCAAATGATTTTTTTGCCTCAATAGAGATGATCATGTGATTTTTTTCTTTTGATTTCTTAATGTGGTGTATTAAATTGATTGATTTCTTCTGTTGAACCATCCTTGCATACCATGGATGAAACCCACTTGTTCATATTGTGTATAATTCATTTGATGTCTTGTGAAGTATGGTTAGCAAGTATTTCATTGAGGATTTTACCGTTAATATTCAATAGAGAGATTGGGCTGTAGTTTTCCTTTCCTGTGCTATCTTTATGTGGCTTTGGTATTAGGGCAATGTTGGCATCATAGAATAAATTAGGCAATGTTCCCTCCATTTCTGTTTTTGTTTTTTTGTTTTTTTTGAACAGTTTAAGCAGGATTGGTGTTGGTCCTTTCCAGAGTGATTGTTATAATTCACCTTTGACACCATCTAGTCCTGAGATCTTCTTAGATGGGAGGATTTTGATGACTGATTCTATCTCTTTACTTGTGATTGGTCTGTTGAGTTTATCAATTTCTTCTTTCATCAATGTAGGCTCCTCGTGTGTTTCCAGAAATTTGTTGCTTTCATCTAAGTTATCCAACATTTTAGCATATAATTTTTCAAAATATTCTCTTATGATAGTGTTCATTTCTGTGGGATCAGTGGTGATATCCCCTCTCTCATTTTATTCTCTGAATTTGCATCTGCTCTCTTTTTTCTGTCTTAGTCTACCAAAGGTTTTGTCACTTTTATTAATCTTCTCAAAGAGCCAGCTTTTGGTTTGGTTAGGTTGATTTTTTCTAGTCATTTTTTATACTCTATTTCATTTAGTTCTACTCTAATCTTTGTTATTTCCTTCTGTCTGCTTTTTGTGTGGATTAGCTTGCTGTTATTTTTTTACTACCTTCAGGTATGCATTTAGGTCTTGGATTTTAACTCTTTCTTCTTTTTTAATGTAGGCATTTATGGCTATAAATTTCCCTCTCAGCACTGCTTTTGCTGGTTCCTATAGTTTTGGATACATTGGGTTCTCATTTTCATTTGTTTCAGGTAGTTACTGATTTCTTTTGTAATTTCTTCCCTGACCCACTGATTGTCTAAGATTTTGTTGTTTAACTTCCATATATTTGTACCTAATTTGGTTTTCTGTCCCTTACTGATTTCCAGATGCATTCCATTGTGGTCAGATAAATTATATAATTTCAATCTTTCTGAATTCATTGAGAATTGTTCTTTAAACTGGCATGTGGTCTATCCTGGAGAAAAATCCATGTGCGCTCAAGAATAATGTGTATCCTGCTGTATTTTGGTGCTATGTTCTGTATATATCTATTAGTTATAGACACTCTGTCATATTATTCAATGTCTCTGTTTCTTTATTGACCCTGTGTTAAGATGTTCTTTCTAATGGTGATAATGGTGTATAAAGTCCCCCACTATAATTGTAGAGACATCTATTTCTCCACATAGTTTTTCCAATGTTTGTCTCATGTATTTTGAGGCACTCTCATTACATGCATACATGTTTATGATGGTCCTTTCTTCTTGACAAATTACCCTTTTAATTAATATATAGTGTTCTTCTTTGTCTCTTACAACAGGTTTACACTGAAAGTCTATTTTGTTCAATATTAGTATAGCTTCTCCCACCTTTTTTTGTTATTGTTTGCATGTAAAATTGTTTTCCAAACATTCACATGCAACTTCCTTGTGTTCCTGGGTCTGAGGTGAGTTTCTTGTAGACAGCATATAGATGGGTCATATTTCCTTATTCATACTGCCATTCTCTGTGCCTTGATTGGAGAATTTAATCCATTAACATTCAATGTTATTACTGTCAAGACATTATTTATTACATTACCATATTTTCTTTAGGTTTATATATGTCATATGCTGTTTTTATTTCTCTTTTTATCACCTTAGTTATTCTTACCAATAATCTTCTTTCCTATACTCTCCTGCAACCTTCTCTCTTCTGTTTTCTTTTTAACTTGCAGAACTCTCTTTATTATTTCTTGAAGGGCAGGTTTCTTGTTGATAAATACTCCTGATTTCTGTTTATTTGTGAATATTTAGAACTTTTCCTCATTTATGAATGCCAGCTTTGCTGGATACAGATTTCTTAGCTGACAGATTTTATTTTTCTTTTAGCACCCTAATTATGTCGTACCACTGCCTTCTTGCCTCCATGGTTTCAGATGAAAAATCAGTGCTTAATCATATTGACCTTCCCTTTTATGTGATGGATCTCTTTTCTCTTGCTTCTTTCTGTATTCTCTCTTTGTCCTGAGCATTGGACAATTTTATAAGTTCATGTCTCATGGTAGGCCTTTTAGGATTTATACTGCTTGGGGTGGACTGTACTTCTTGGACATGTATGTCCATGAACCTCAAAATTTTGGGAAATTTTCAGCCATTATTTCCTCTATCATTCCTTCTGCCTTCTTTCCCCTTCTCTTCTCACTTTGGGTTGCCTGTAATGTGTATGTGTGTGCATTTCATATTGTCATTCAAATCCTTGTGTCCTTGCTGGATTTTTTATTTTTATCTATCTGTTTACTATTTGTCTGATTTCAGAGACATTGTCTTCGACACCACTGATTCTTTCCTCTGCTTGTTCAAATCTGCTGTTATGTGTTTACAGCATATTTTTTATTTCTTACATTATGTCATTCATCACCATCAGATCCATTATCTTTTTACATATGTTTACAATTTCTTCAGTATGTTCCCCCAATATATTCTTAATATCCTTAATCTCTTCCTTTACCTCATTAAGTTGATTCATGATATTTGTTTGGACATCCCCAATTAGTTGTTTCATGTTTTGCATCTCCTTGTTTTTCAGTTTGTTCATTAGACTGGCCTATGACCTCCTGTTTCTAAGTATGGCTTGTAATTTTTTGTTATTATTTAGGTATCTGTTTATCTTGATGGACTTATTCAGTTGGTTAGCTCCTCTTTCTACTCTAGCTTTTTTTTCTTTTTTTTTTTTGCATGTGTGGTAAGGTTCCTTTTGGACATTTGGATCCTCTTGGTCTATATCTTTGTAGTTTTCTGCATTCCCTTGAATAAAAATTAGGAACAAAGAAAAGGAAAGAGAGAAGAGAAATGGAATAATAATAATAATAAAGGTAGAAAAGGAACCATACAATAGCTAAGAAAATAAATAAGTAAAATGAGTAAAAAAAAATCTTAAAAAATACAAAGGAATAAGAATAAAAAATGTGGAAAAATGAAAAAAGGAAAAAAATAGAACATATTAGAAGGCCAGAAAGATGAGAAGAAAAGAAAAAATGAAAGAAGAAATAAAGACATAACAAGAAGAGGTGGAATGAAAGAAAAGCAAAAAAACAATCTAGCAAAAACAGGCTTTCCTCTTAGGTCCCCAGGGACTGTCTCTGGCTGCTGGTGCTCATCAATCAATCATGCTGCAGTCTGTCCTACACAAATGAAGTACCAGGTTTCAGCAAATAAAATAAAGAATAAATTAAAAGATAAAAAATAAAAAATAGATCTATAAAACTTAAACAAACAAAACATTCTGTCTATACACTCCCCGTCATAAGATGCCTGCTGAATTCGTGATAACCCAGTGGATCCCTTTCTGTATCCCTTGTCTTAGGAGGTCCCTGGACAGGGACCTCCTATATGCAAAGCAGGAGTTCCTACATTGAGCTACATCCATTCCACAGGATAATTAGGCTTCTGAAAGCTTATAAGGCTCTTCTCACCCCTGTTCCCTCAGGAGAATTGGGTTTCTTATAGTTTGCAGAAGCCAGGCTGATTAGGTCCCTGGCTCTGCCCCCTCTCTGACCTAGTTCCTGTGTCTCCCAGGGAAGCTGGATATGACAGCCTGCCTGATCAGATTCCTCTCTCCTCTCCCTAGTGCCATTCAGTGCTGGCTGGGATCTTATTTGAGAGTCAAAGGGGCTCAGCTGGCCAAACTCACTGAAAAGAAACCACTCTCACACTCTGCCAGACTCTTCCTCCTCCCAGGGAATGTTCTTTCCCATTCAGTTGCTACAGTGAGCCAGTGGTTTTTCCAAGGTTATTTCCCTTGAGGGTGGGGTATATGTGCCATTTCCAGCCACAGGGGTAACTTACAGTTTTCCTTTGGCCTCTTCGTTGCTCTGTCCCTCTCCATCCTGGATGATGTGCAGCACTCTCCTGCAGATTCCAAAAGCAGTTCCCTTGAGTAGCTTTTTGCCCTTACCCTATTGTTTATTGTGAGAGAGTTGAGCTCTGCCTACCTACTTCGATGCCATCTTCCCAGAAGTCCCCCAGTACTCAGTATCTTAAACCCCTAGCTCCTGGGTCCATAAAACTGCAGGATTAGTTAAGAAAAATATCCTTTCTAGGAAGTCTTAATTACCCTATAAGCAAGTGAAAACAAATTTAAGGTATAAAGACATGTTATGAATGCTATTTACCAAATATTTCTGTGATGATTAGAATTATGAGGTAGTCTGATATACATTATCCTTTTACCATTATTAACTAGTTAATTTCTCTTATTTGCTGTTAAAATACTTTCCATTCAATGATTGTTTTAAGTTCCTAACAATTGCTTTGTAAATGAATTAAAGACTTTCACAACCATAATAAATCATTGCTGGCTTTTCTCTGCAATAAATGTATGTTTATATTTAAAAATAAAAACTACAGGAGCCTTTTGTCAGGTGCTCCATCAGCAGTGAGTTTATTCCCATGTCTGTACTGATCCACGTGTCCCTCTCCCAGTGGCACCATTCCATACAATAATGGAATAGCATCAAGTCTGAGTCTTTCCTCGAATTACCCACTTGTTTATAATATCACAGTGACTAAAACTGCACTGTTTATATCCATTTTGGCTTTGACTGTTTAAATTGGTTATTTTTGACACCTGGCAGCTTAACGCAGCTCTTGACAAAGTTGGCATAGGGAGTAGGGTAGCCAAATGAGCATAATGTAATTAGGAAAAGCAAAAGGCCTGGAGATCCTATAAGGAACCTATAGGAGGAACTCATGGATGGATGCTTGTGGATCCCAGGGCATTTCTCCAGCCATGCCAGTGTGTCTGTGGAAATTCTAGCAGAAACTGAGGGACATTCTGATGGAGTGTGAATATAAGTTTCAGGTTCTAAGGGGTAATATTGACCCTGATCTTTGGCCCTGACACCCTGGCAGAACTTGGGGATGGGTCCAATTATCCATCTAACAGAAGGGTTCAAGAAAGGCTGTTGAAGGATTTCTTCCATCACTACTTAAGGCCCCCCAACAGTGGAGTCACAGAAAGTTGGGGAAATCCATGAGGTGAGCAATTCTAAGCAGTCACTGGCCTTGATAGACACTTTATATTGCCCAGAAAGTCATTGAAATATCAGAAAAAAAATAGAATGTAGAATCCTTCAGGACCACTTTCTTCATGGCCCAAAAAGAACTTAGAGACTTAGTTCTCCACAATAACAGAGATAATCCTATTAGAATTAGTCAGGGACTGTTTCACCTTGCAAGGAGATGTTACATCCTCTACCCCCATGAGAGTGCACTGAGAGCAACCAGGACCAAGACAGTAATGTTGGCTGATACAGAGAGGGCAGGTTTAGTCCACCACCATGTTGTCCCACACTACCAAAGCTCCTTTCTGAACACACTTGAGCAGTAGCCACATCAGAGGTGGATTCAGTGGTAGAGGTGTCTGTCAGGCTGTTGTAGCCACAGGGCAACATGGCCCATGTCATAAATGCTCAGCTCCATGGTGAGGAGATGGTGGATTATCGTTCATGTGCATACTTTGGTGCCACAATGAGGCTTTCCAAGATAAAACAGCAAAGATAGAGCAGCTGAAAGTGGCAATGAAGGCCAACCACCATGACCAGGTCCATCATCACCACCATCACCAAGCTGCATACAGCTCGGGAGCAATGTCATCTCCAGCAGGACAGATGTCCAGGTTGCCTTGCCATAGATTTCCAAGCATTGTCCCTTTGAGGGAAGTCTGAGCTTTGGTGCTCCTGACCCTGTGCTACCCTGGAAGTCTGGATAGAAAATAGTTGTTCAGCTGTACTCTCTGCTCCCTCTGACTTCTATCACTTAAAAAAGCAGATTGTGCCACTGGGAGCCCAACCATGGTGGATGACTAGGGAGCTGTTCCCTCCACCCCTACTTTTGAACCTTGGGATGGGACAGAGAGACCCACAGCCTTTCTGTTGGGACCTCTCCACTGAAGAACTATTGTCTACAGGGGGAATGAAGGCTGTGTGCAAAGGTTAGAGTTCAATGGTGAAGTGAGGGAGAGGGGTTTTAGATACAGGTGCACAGCTGATGGTGATACCTACCATCCCTAAGTAGAAAGATGAGGAAAGAAGACATAGTACTCACTTACTTTGGGTAAGAGTTCACCATCACTGGGAATGTTGCTCAGGGTCATCTTTGGAGCATCCCTTCAGACCCTATAAACCTCCTTTGTATGGTCTCCACTACTAAGTTTATTATTGATATTGATGTCTTATCTATATATACCCCTGCTGGCCTTCACCTCCAAGCACTGATGGGAATTGCTGGGATTAGCACAAATTTAAATGGGTATATGAAAGACTGTGAACCTACTCAGCTATTTTTCACTGAGTGATGGACTGTGTCTTTACCTGGCCATTTATTCAGGCCACTGACAAGCCTCTGACTGGCATACCCCACTATGGGTATGATATATGTGGATAATAATAAATTTTACTCCTAAATAAGCTTTTTGTTACCCATCTGGCTGCTCATCATAAAAGCCCCTATTCTGACAAGGTGGAACATAACCAACAACAGGCCATGCTTCTCAGCTAAATAGGAAGGTTGAATTGTCCTTTGCCAAAGATCAAACTAATGTATGGCCTATTGCTGTGTGGAACCAGACACCATCCTGACCTGAGCTAGCATGCCAAGAATACCACTGTCATCAGAAGATGCCTGTACAGCATGAAGAAGTTGTCTCATCTGCCAGAACCTGGCCATGGCTAAAAATACTTCCCAGGTACAGAATCCCAAGCCTTCAGGCCAGGACCTTTTGAGTAGGGACATCATATTGGGCCTCTCCTCCCTTCCAGCAGGTCTTGGATCCTTACTGCAGTTGGCATTTCCTGCAGGTTTGGTTTAGCCATTCCCTTGTGTTCCACTGACTCAGGCCACACTACCCAGATGTTTCCTGCTTGGCTTTCTTGAACATATAGTTTCTTTTAATTGTCCCAAATTTGTGACCAAGTGATATGGGGTTGGCCCAATGATGGGACATCTGATGAACTCTCCATGGTCCATATCACCCTGAAATCACAGGGATGATAGAGCATTTTAATGAACCTTTAAAAGGCAATTTTAAGTGGCTGGTGGATGGGACAAGAGGGTGCAGGTCTAGATTACACATCTCAGGTGCTCAGTCTGGGGTCTCAATGCAGCATCTTCCTGAAAGAGCATTTCCCACCTGATCTGTATATTTGATCATGCTGTCTGTGCCCTTCCTTCAACTGTACACCCTTCTTTATAGTTACTGACACCCTGGTCTCATGCGGGATTGCAAAACCATCCAATCCCCTCCAACACCTCACCAAAGACTCAACTAGATGGGAGATTAAGATAAATATTAAAGTGATGGAAAGTTTGGAAAATCTATTATAAAATCTTTCATTCAATTCATGATTTTGTGCTGAACTATTCTTAATCATGGTTCCACTTTCTGGTTAAATTTTATGAAAACATTTTCCTGTTTGAAAGCATTTGTTCCATTTGTGTACAAATACACCAAACACAGATTCAGATTAAGAAGATTTATATAATAGTAGGGAATACATATATAAAGTAAATGGATACACTAATTAAAACAACAACAAACCAGCACCTAGGGATGTGCCAAGGAGGAGGCATATTAATGACCTTTAATTTTTAGAACTGCCCCTGAAAACTTTTCCCTCCTCCTGAAGAAATACTCACAGGCTGCCTTTCCAAGATGCTGTGGTGCTTTGCATGCAATTAACTGCTGACCTAAGAATGTACCCCAAAGTGCTCAATATGAAGCAAAGGATTTGGCCCCAGCTCCTGCAGTGTCCAAGCAGAACACCTCCAGATGTCCAAAATCATGAGACATATGCACTGGCATCATGGACAAACAAAACTGTTTGAAATTGAATGCCTTAGCTGGTCATTTTAAACCAAGGACTAAACTAAATTATTAGCCCTAGACTAGGAACCTAGTGCAGAAGGCCAAAGCAATGAGAGGTCACATTGGAAGCCTGGTGAACTTAAAAACCTAATGAACATCTATATGTTCTGATTGAGATGCCCTAATACTGTTAGCTCTGTTTCAAGGGAACCCAGTTTGTTCTCTGAAACTTTACTACCATATGTGTACTCCATCATGGCACTGCCTCAGCACTGGAAGGCATTCAGGTAAGATTCCACTTACAGGTCAGAGCTGTGCTCAAAATAAATTAGTTCCTCAGGTCAGGTAAAAAAGTTTCATGTGAAAATTGAAGAAGGTCCCTGGCTCTCTAAAACAGACCCAATGTATTATAAGACATCTATTTCCTAACCTGGCAATGTTTGAAGTTCATGGCTACATTTAATATTCCTTGCAAGCCTGATAATTGTGATTGGAGTGATTTTGGTCATGGGTTTGGTCTGCTGTTGCCTCACATTAAAAACCATTTATTTATACCACATCTCAAAGTAAGACATTGGGATCAATGTTGAGGGGTAACCTATATTTCTTTCTGGAGTACTAAAAAATCAAGAGGTGGGCATGAAGAAACTTGCACTTGACTAAAAAACAACAAAAGCAAACAAACAAAAAAACATTTCCTGTGATTTTTCAGTTCTGATGAGAGGCAATTACAAAGGCTTTACTGGCAGCCACAGAGAGGGAAAGCTGCCCTCCCATGCAGACTTGGTGCACAGTCAGTGCCTTGCTGCCTCTGAAGGGAGTTGCAGTCAAGGACTCAGGCCCCCTTGCCTGGTCTGCTCTGGTACATTTATGAATTCCTAGGGGAGGTTCCTCCACTTGGGCATCTCCCACCCAGGGGCTCAAAGCCAAGGTCTTCCTCAGGTACCCCAGCTAGAATCCCTTCCCTCCTCCCATCCCCAGACTCTGGGTCCATAAAACTGCAGGAGCCTTTTGTGTGGGGCACCCTCAAAAGTGAGAGATACCCATGAAAGTGCTGATCCATCTCACGCTCTCCTGCTGGCACATTCTATGAGGAAATGAACAGGTGGGAGCAGCCCTCTTTCCTTTCTGTATGCTCTTGTCTATACTATCACAGTAAGCAATTGAAGGTTTCACTGTTTACTTTCACTTTGGCTTTGACTTTAAAATCGGCTACCTTCATCAACTGGCATTTCACATCAGCTCTGGTGCAGCTCAGCTCAGGGATCTCTCAGTTCAGCTCTCTCTTAGCCTTTGACACCCTCAAAATACAAATTTCTATCAGTTTAATAATATACAAAACACCTATCACTTTAATTCACATAATCCATGGAAACCTACTGTCTAAAATAAATATTTCACTTGGTATTCTGTCCTCCTAAAATCACAATTTTATTAAACACAGCAGTATTATCGTATGTCTAATGAGTAAATACCACTCTGCTCAGATATATTTTCCCAAAGCATTGTCTTCTCATTTTTGAAGAAAAATATACATTATAAAACTCCACTTCTGAAATTCATCCATTTCCATGGGTTTTTCTGGAAGCATTTCAAGGTTTAATTAAAATATATTTCATTTTCCAAATATAATTTACATTAAATCATTTGAGTTTATGTGGTGTAGGTGAAGAAATAAAATAAGAGACTGCTGCAAAAGAATAAAGGAGACAGCTACAAACACACTGAGATATTTGCCCTTAATATTGGACAGAGCTTGTGTGTGATAACACAGTAAAAAACACAGGCTTTTCAATAAATGGTGCTTTGACTGTTATATAATCACACTGGATAGAATGAAATTTGACTCCTATTTCTAACCATAAAAGATGTAAATTAAAGGAAAATATATGGAAGTCAAAAGTATAATTATTTTTAGAGAGTTTCAAAGGAGACTATATTCAGGATACAGGGTAGGTAAGAAATTCTTAAACAAGAAATAAAACAAAAAGCACAATTAAAATATTCATATATTTAATAATGATAATTAATAATTTCTCTTTCTCATAGGATATAGACAAGCACAAAATTCTATGTAATAGCCTCAAAGAAGTTTTCAGTTGAAACCCAGCTAGCAGTGGAGAGGCTAGATACCTCGGTTCCAATGGCAACTGTGGAAGCAGCAGCAGTGAGAACGGGAAAGGGCAGGAGGTCAAGACATCAGTCACCTATCACCGCATGGAAGAGGTGGTGAAGTGGAACTCTTGGAAGAGATTATGGCTGGTGATCCACGGTCAAGTCTACGATATCTCCAGCTTCCTCAAGGAGCATCCTGGTGGAGAGGAAGTTCTGCTGGAACAAACTGGTGCAGATGTAAGTGAAAGCTTTGAATATGTAGGTCACTCCTTTCATGCCACAGAAATGCTCAAGCAGTACTATATTGGTGATGTCCATCCGAGTGACAGTAAAACTGAAAGTGATAGCAAGGGTCCTTCAAAAAACAATTCCTGCAAAACTTGCTGTTCGAATTGGGTTTTCCCCATCATAGGTGCTATTCTCTTAGGTTTCCTGTATTATTACTATACATTGGAATGTAGATTCCTCTGAGGAGACCTTGTTGAAGTCTGAAAAGCACATCCACTTAGGAATGAAATCTAGAGACTTGCTTTGGGGGTTGCAACACTGCCCTCTCCTTGAATCCTGCCAATTGTATTTTCCCCCTTCTAGCCAAGATGGCTGCCAGCCCTCCACCTCAGACCTGGGCTAGTGTCCTTCATCTCTCAGAATGCCACTCCCAAAGTACCTGCTCACTGTTCTGTGACTTTGTCAATGTTTCCTCCCTTCACTGGTTATCACAAGTACCTTTACATTTAAAAATGTTCTGGTAATAAATCCTGCCCCTTTACTTCCCAGGTGGTGCTGGCTAAAATTATGCTTCCCTTTTATATCTTGGGGGTGGAGAGAGATACAGAAAAGTAGGGGATGAATTGGGATGATAGGGTCTTGGAAAAAATATTGCATAACACTACTTAGTATAGGAGTTTAGAAAAAGTATCAAAGACTTCAGTCTTTGGTCTGGCACAAGTTTCTAGGCATTGTTGTTTTTATTTTCTTTCTATAGCCATTTTTATTGGCAAAATATAAATTCATAATTATGTCTGTAGAGCTTTATCAGGGATTTTTGCTTTTTTATTATTTAGCATATTTTTTATTACTCATTTTATGAAAATAAGAGACTCCAAATTGATCAAAGTTACAGTTTTTTATTTATTCCCCTCCCCAAGTGCAATAACTGTCACAGTAAAATGGCATTTGAAATGGGGAGATCATATAAGAGAATGTTTTTCATTCTTTCTGTGCTTTACCTCTGTGACTCCAACTTTTGGTTTTCTTCTATTTTTCCAATGAGAATAAAAATTTCATCATTTACAAAAAAATTAATTCTATATAACAGCCTTAGTAAATTTATCTGGCACAAATCATGTAGATAGGAATTACATGTACATTTACATGTAATATACATTTATATAAAAGTATATTCAAATTTATAATCATTTAAAATCACCACCAGTTATATATGTGCATGTGTGTCTGTGTATGCAAACATTCAACGTAGAAAAAATTTAAATATCTGAAAATATAAAGCATTTTAAATTAGTTGAGCAAACAGAATTCTCAAGCTTTGCTAAAGTAATTGGTATAACCAGTTTAGGAATTAGTGTGTCTTGTATTAATACACACAGCCCATCTAATACTTGAATGAAACCTCAATTTTCAATGTAGAATTAGTTTTAATTCCTTGTCAATAGCCTTTATATGCTAGCTACAGTTCTTCACTCTGGAACCAAAAATCATTGAACAACATTTACCCAAGAGTCAAGAGAAAATAGTTCACAGTAAATTTAATCATGCCTTATATCTACACTCTTCCTTTCCTTTGTTTGTTACTGGGCCTAAGCTTACTACACATTCAAGCTTTGTTTCAATGGAGTACTGGAGCATAATCCTCTTTACAGTAAAGAGCAATAAATACTAAGAATAACTAAAACAACTTCCAACATACTCTATTAAAAAGAAAGATTTCTACAGACAACACACGACAGGCATATACATGATGAACAAAAATCTTTTTTTTTTTTTAAATTTGGCACCTTAGATTAGAGTTCCTGGGATAATCCAGCATTTAAAGCCAGAAATTTCTTTTTAAGTATGAAGAAGAGTTCAAAATTATTACCAATATTTCTACTTAATTCTTATAAAATTGAATCACTCACACCTATTCACATTTCCAAGAGTTATAGTTTCATTTTCTCCTGTGTAATAGATAAATGTGCATGCTTCTGGAGCAAGTTTGTACTTTGTTAACTGCTCTGTATTTCAGAAGCATCCCCTGTGAGCTATTGGCTCTACTGAAAACTTAGCACACAACCATGTGACAGGTGAGCATTTCTCTGGAACTGACTTCATGAGCTGGGTTTTACTAACCAACTAATTCACTAGTGGAATTTCTGCTTCTTTCTCAGACATTTAAATTCTAAATCTCCTAATCTCTAGAATGGTGGGAGGAGGCAGGTATTTCTAACCAGGACCACACAGATCAACTAGACCTGAAGCCAGAATTGTAACATATTAATATAATTAAGAACTGAAAAATAAGGACTTAGGGGGAAATATAAATGCTTTCAAGGTGAAGCAGTAGTTCCTGCATTACAGGGAGAATCAAATGATTGAACTCAAATCAGTTTCCAAACATTTGTTTATCTCAAGATTTAGAAAGCATTTCTTTATTTTCTTATGCAAATAAGAAATGCACAAGTCTTCCTGTCACATCTCTCCTTAAACTCTTTCATAGCCATTTAGTCTAAGATAAATACATTTATCTCATCCTGTTGAAGAAACCATCAAAATAATAGTAAGGAAAAATTATGACGATCAGTGATGAAGACAATAGGGAGCTAGCTAATGAATTGATCTTCATCAATTTTGAAGTCAACATAAGAAAATTAGTGTCCAATAAACAGAGACAGAAGCCTTAGGTGACAGCAGAGATGGAAACAGAATGAGAGAAAGATACTATTAGACATATTAAAAATCAGAAATGTATACCTATTGGAAAGGGAAAGAGCATGCAATGCTGACACCTGGTACACTTGACTGAGTTTTGCTTGGAGAAGTATCAAGTACCTTAACTCATCCTGCTAACAACAGAGCACCAAGCAGACAACCATGTGCAGGTTAAAACTCTCTAAAGTTCCCTGTTTATGGAACTAGATACTGAGTAAATTGTCAGGGGAACCATAAGCAACTTTTATGGACTGACATCTGAGAGATAAAAGACTTGCAATGTGGCATTGATGGGACACTCCAAAGCATGTCCTGCTGCACACCTACATATCATTAAGTAGAGCTCACCAGCCAATTACCTCCAAGGTAGAGTTCCTCAGTTTCTTTCAATCACCTTAATTACAATTGTGAACAAACATCTCAATAGAAGAGAGTATTGACTGAAATTCAGATTTTGAATGAAAAAGAACATGAAGGAAACCTTTTAAAATGACCACAGTATACTGTGACAATTGATGGGAGAGTGTGACATTTTAATATCTCTAATTTATCTATTCAAAGAGATAAGGGGTAATTTTGTATTGCATCATGTTACAAGAACTATATCTTAGAGACTATATAGTGTTAGAGTACTAGGGGGTATTATATATGTGTATATACAAAATTTCTATTATTAAAAGTTCATCTTGTATGTTTGAAGAAATCTTGAAGATTATTCTTCAGTATATATATTTATAATTAAAATATGTTGAAATTATGGAAAAAGTGGTCATCCTAATCCTGAGATAAAAATTAAATTGGTGATTAAATATTATGAAAATCAAATCCAAAGAAAAAGTGTTCAAGAATTGAAAATTTAATATTCTGATTAATATAGTAACTACTTGCTGGGCACATTAATTAAATAATACAATCAAAAATACAAAAAAAATTTGAATGAAATACAACATCAAATAACATCAAGAAAATGAAAGAAATAGAATCAAAAAATAATCAATTTTTTTCAGTTTTTCCTGACAATGAGAATAAAATTAATCCAAATATTAAAACATCTGGAGGGAAAAAACTTGGACAGATATTCTACATGTGAATATTAATTTAATTATGAATTACAGATCATAAAATATAAAGTCATCCAGACATGCAATGATTCAGAAAGGTAAAATCTAATCTTTGTGAGGTTGTTACTTGAATATAAAATCAGTTAGTGATGTCTTTACCCAGGAAACAACTATGAAGAAAAGTCACATAGGAATAAGTAAGTTTTAAAAAGACCTATGATGTAATCCTCAGTTGTCAAAGCATTGTAATAAGTATTATAAATATAAGTGTATTTTTTGGATATTGGATGAATATGAGCAAAGTTCAGATTTTTACTAGGATTATTAGATTTGATTCCAGGAGGGCTGTATTCATCATTAACTTCTTTCCTCTAAGTCGAATAAAACTGATCCCTAATGAGACTGTTTTAAACATTGTATAAGGTGCAGCTGAATATAAATAAGCATAAGTGCCTAAGAAGTAAATGTTTTCTAGATAGAACACTGGAGTTAAACAGGAAGCATTCAAAGAATTCAATTCTAAGTCAGATAAAGGCTAACATATCCTTAAGCTATAAGAAGACTGATTAACCCTTTAGAAATCGGAAAAATAATGCTTCAGGGTATAACTTTTCTACCTTACTTTTGGAAAAAGTGATTAACATAGTATTAGCAAGATTGTTGTTCTGCAGGCCAGTGCTTCACTCCATTCTCTACTAAGGAATCCTGTTTCTCATCATGCAGAAGCTTGAATGAAGCAAGGGCTGCACAAAACTTTTCATAGAGAGTGGAGGACAGACATAAAACTTGAAAACTCTATTTTGTCTTAAAGGTCAGGGTTTTTACAGCCCCCCTTTTGATCAACATTTCAAGGGTTCCAGCATTAGTAGAGATCTAATGATATATCCATATAGAATCCTCAATTCCATAGTTGTCTCTTAGTTATAATTATTTTATTACTAAAGTAATAATTGTACATGAGTGAGTGCAAAAAGAGGAATTTAAAAAGAATGCTGATCTAACTCAAAAGACTCAATATTTTCTTCCAGGGTAGAAGGATCTATTACCTTGAAATTATGTAAAAAGCATGGGCATCAGTTTAACTACCTATGTATAAGGCATGGTCTTATATAATGCCATACATTGTTTTTACCTCTAAACCATCATAAGAATTTTCCAAAACATTTTGACAATATAGAGAGCCTTTTCAAGAATACATGAGTTACACAAATATAGAATAGAGAAAGAAAAACTATGACACAGAGATATATAGCTGACTGTCACATGTAAACAGCAAAATATAACTAGACAGAACTCTAGATATTTTGCAAGGAAAGATTCAAACCTAAAACATACATCAAATATAAATGACACTTCTTTCAAATTTTGTTTTTGTGTATTTTTTAATCACACATAATGCTGGTTGGGAACTCTAAACATCTGTTGAATCTTCTGCCTAGAGCAGTGTTAATCTCTCTGTTATGAAGATTATAGATGAGGGGGTTTATGAACAAGGGCACCATGGTGTAGAACATGCCTGTGAGCAGATTGCTAAGAGATGCTTTATTTGCAATGGGACCTAAGCCAGCAATAATTCCAGAAATTGTAAATAAGTATAATTGCCAACTGTGGAGTGCAGTTGGATAAGGCTTCATTATAGGCTTCCATGGAATCCATGCTAAGCACCATTGAAAATATATTAATGTATGATATAAACAGTAAAGCAGAACATATTAAGCCCATGCATAGACTTATGGCTAGGACCACAAACTCAGGAAACCAAACATCTGAAGATGAGATCCTCAAAATTTGTGGTCCATCACAGATATATTGAAAGATTTCATTCAACCCTGTGAAGTGAATCCTGAATAAGTTTCCTGTATCAATGGCAGAATTGACCAACCCACTTGCCCATCAGCCACAAGCTGTCTGTATGCAGACATGGTGTGATTGTGAGCCCATAGTGCAGAATGGCAACATAGCAATCATAGGACCAAGGAAGGGCAAATCTGTGGTTCCAAAGAGGATAAACAGGAAAATTTGACAGCACATGCTGTGATAGAAATTGATTTATTACCTGACAGAGAATTCACAACTGCTTTGGGAACAGTAACTGAAATGTAGCAAAGATCTCTCAGAGATAAATTACCTATAAAAAAATACATCAGAGAGCATAGTCATGGGTCTGTCACTATGATAATAATAGAAGGCTCCCAGTCAATACTCCCAGATAAATCACTAAGAACAGCAGACCTTGCACAACTTGCAGTTCCCGGGAACTTGAGATATCCATGAGGATGAATTGTGTGATCATGGTGAGGGTGCTCATATCTACTTACATGCTGCCACCTCCCTGGGAGGCAAAGTATAAAATTTTCAGAAAATTTCTTTTATACGCAAAAGAAAAATAAAGTAAGTCCATAATATCACCAAATAATATGCAAATTTTCACATCAAGGAAAGGCATATAGCCTGGAAATCAAGATACAGGAAATCAACAAAAGGCAGTCTTCATCTTTGAGGAGCAGGTGTGGCTCAGGCCTTTGGACACTTGTCTCTCAAGTGGGAGGTCCTGGGTTTAGTTCTTGATGCCTCTTGGAGAAGACAAGCAAACAATGAGCAGACAGACAAGAGAATCACCTGGGGGAGGGCTGATAAATAAAGAAAAAAAAATTGCGAATATTCTCACTGACCTGATTTTGTGATAATCAGGGTAGGCTAAACATTCACTATATTAGAAACCATGCATGTGTGCCCAGACCTAGTTTTTCTCCCTAGGTCTGGTTTTTAGAATGCTGTTGATAAACTAATCCTGATTTATTATATGACCATCCTATATGGGAAAATAGTGTAACTTTGGGTATCTTTGGTCAATCTTAAGAGATATAGCAGAGGGATGGATGTGTTTCGTGTGGTTGGGCATATTTCTCCCATATGGAGGGACCTGGGTTCAATCTGCGAGACCTCCCAGTAAAAATTTAAAAATGAAATATATAGAAGGCATGTGAGCCACCAGGCCCCATGCGCGGGTGCGCTGCCAGGCTGCATGAGCAGGTATGCCGCCAGTACCCATGCGCAGGTGCTCCACCAGGTACCAATCGTGGGTGTGCCATCAGGCCCCACGTATGGGTGTGCTGCCAGGCCCTGCGAGCCATGCAGCAAGATGATGACATAACAGGAGAGTGACACAGGGGAGGGTCAAGATGGGACACACCGAAAAAACAGGAACTAAGGTGGCACAGGTGGTAGGACACTTCTCTCCCACATTGGAGATTCTGAGGATCAAATCCCAGTGAAGACAGGAGGAGAAGGATGAGAAGAGAGGGCAGGAAATGGACACAGAGAGTTGTCCAGCGAATGGACATAGAAACAGTAAAAATGGCGGGGGGGAATGGATAAAAGTAAATAAATAAATAAATAAATCCTTAAAAAATGTATAGGGAAGGAAGATACAGACTATAGTTAGTGGTAATACTTTGACGATGCTTTTTCATGATTTGTTAACAAATGTTTCAGAACAATGCAGGGTGTTTGGGGGGCGGGTGATGTGTGGGAGCCCTGTATGATGCTTTGCATGTTTGTTTTGTAAGTTCACGATGTTTACTGAACACTTATAGTTTATGTATGTTCATGTATGAATGATATACTTCAATAAAGTGTTTTTTAAAAAAATCAACCAATGCACATATTGCCATTTTTATCTTGGACCTGTATTCTTCAGCATTCACAGGATAAAATAATCTAGGCAAATACATGTATTCAATGTGAGATCAAGGTCCAGCAACCTTTCAATCATTCAGCCACATTTCCAATATTTATTTCAATATGCTTTAAAATTCTGACCTGAACACATGCAGTTATTTTCTCATTTTATATAATATCAAATAAGTTAGACATGTTCTGTTAGAAAGCTTTTATATCTGCCAATGTGTTTGAACACTGCACAGCAGGTAATGATTCTCTTCATGTACCAGGGAACTAGGTTGACTTCTGGTATCTCCCCATCTGTGGCAGAAAGACCTAAAATTTTTTTCTATAGTAAAGTTAATGAATAGTTCCAAGGATCTCCTGAGAATGGTTTTACTCCAAATGAGACCACATATAATTCCTCAACTTTCTTTAATTTTACTTGCTTAATAAGAAATGCAGATAAGTCTTTTCTTTCCTCCTCTGTAAAAATTTACATGTCAATTATATCTGATTAAGAATCTAATAATTCCATTTTCTTCATGGCAGTGTGAATCCAGAGTTCCTTTGCTATTATTGTAGTTAACCTTCTCTCCTGCACACAGTATCTGAGAAAAGCATCCACCTGCCATTACTCCTCCACAAAACATCCTGTCACCATCAGGCATGAATTCCTATATTTAATGAAGGGTTAACATTCTGCCTGGTTCTCCCACATACATGCTTTTCTAGGTTGCAGTAATCTCTTCATTCATAAATAATTGTGCTAACTTTAACTTAATTGTACTTTCCTGAATCATTTAAAAGTTTAATGATCTCATTTCATATTATTATTTTAATGATAAAACTAGTTATTAAAAAGTGGATTTTAGCATTATTTAATTTTCATTTTTGGGAAACCTACAATTAAAGACTATAAATACAAAAATATAGAATTTGTGTTTTATTACTATTTTATATATATATAATTCCTTTGTCTCTGCAAAGATAGTTACAATTTTAACAACAATTTTAATAAATAATAATAGTGTTGATTTGCTGATGGTGGTTATATCCAGGTGAATTTCTATATTCTTGCAAAATATTTTGTCCAAATTGATTTCTATAATATCCTTCCTATTAAATGTGTTTTCTTGTAATATCCTCATTTTTCATTACATTAGGCAGATAATTTTATTAAGTACCAAAATTTTACTCAGGGGTTAAGCTGATAAAATTCACCATTGGTGCATATTACTAAATTGGCCCACACTTAAAATTGTTGTGTTTGTTTTTTTAATATTTGCTTTATCAGAATCATGCATTAACACTTGGTCATTAAAGTATCCTTCATATCTTCCATGTCTTCATAATGCATCTTTATCTTCAGTCTAGAAATTCTCAAGTTTCACTATGTTAAATTTGTTATTCATCTTATTCAAAATGTATTATGATGTTTAAATGACTAGATTTGGCCACAAGAGAGAGTTCAGGGTTTTCTACCTACTTTTTCTATAACATCTTGGATTTTAGAAAGTATATACTTAACAACTTTAAAATGTGGACAATAGCATACAGAAGGGGTTGATAATTCCTTGTCTATTGTTAAAAAGTGGTAAACTATAATATTAAAATGATCAGCATACAGCAAAGCTGCCTTGTAAAACCAAGCAAATAAATATCAGAAATTATTCATTGTAAAAATTACATTGGAAATCTTTACATTTATTGGATATTGTAATGACTATTTTTATTTACACTTTTATTTAAAGCTCTCATTTAGAATCTAGCTCTAGAATTATCTTATTCTTTTTGCTTCCAATACTTCAATTTCAGGGAATTTTGGTATCAATATATTTCCAGTCTTTTCCATCAAACTGTATTTACAGACAGAACTACAGGTACCATTCTAAAACATGAATAGCATTAAGTCAGAAATAACCCAGCCTACCTTACAAGGAAAAACATGTCATATGGGGAAGTTATAATTAAGTGTGCAAATGATCTTGAGGCATATCAGTGTTGTTTCAGAGAATTTTTCATTAGTAATATCAAAGAAATGAATCAAATATAATATACAAATATACCTGAAAGGAAAGGTAAGATGAATGATCTTCCCTAACATGAATTTATCTTTTGAAACATTTAAATGATTAACAAAATTCATGATCCTGCACTTCCTTCACCAGGAAAATTCATGAAGTCGCTTCTGAGGTACACTTTTAATAATCATTCTATTTCTGGATTCTTTATAAACACGTTTTTTCTTTAGAATGGACATGTATGGGTCTTACATCTCATGAGCCCTGGTTAACTGTCAAAGTCAACCTGAAGAGGCCAGCTTTCTTGCAACTGCTGCTTGGTAAGAATCCTTCCTTATACAATTGAGATTAATTAAATTTGTAGTAGCATTTCTTTGGAAAAAGTTTTAATTTTTTTGTTAAACTTAAAAAAAATAAATATTCAATAATGTTTTCCAATTCACAAGAGATTCAATACATTTTTAATTTTCTACCAGATTGTACAAGTAATTTATTTACATATAGAAAATCTAAAAATTGTGTTACCCCGAATAAGCTTTTGGAGTAAAATTATGGCATTGAGGAAATTCATATGCAGTTTAAAATTAACTAAAAAATTAAAATCCAATAATTGAACAGCAGCTACTGAACTAAAAATAAATGAGTAAGTAAAGGCAACATTCAAGAATAGATTTTATTTTATGTTTTATATACTTTTATTTCTTGTCTACATAAATCTTTAATGAGGTATAATTATGTCACAGTTGAGGTAACAACTTGCATAAGTGTTTAGTAAATTCCATTTTATATTCAAACTATTTTTGGCACAAATGATTTGTCTGTTCAGTTATAAATTCTCATTGTACTTCAGTATCAGCTGCCTTAGGTAATTGAAGAAATGTTTACCAAGAGGTCCTTTTTGAGTTTATATTTGTAGATGATCACTAGTGGCAACCAATATTAATATTCTACAGGATATTCTCTTTCACTGAGATTTCAACCTGCAAACAAACCAACTTTAAAAAGGGATAAACGGTTATCAAACAATGGTTAATACTGAACTAAGAGCTTACAGAGCTGATCTACAGACATTAGAGGACTCTCCCCTTTCTGAATCAGTTTTAGTTAGCAGCAGTATGACTATAAAGAGATCTGGTAGGATTATAAGGGAAGAGCGAGGAGTGTCTCATAAAATACCATTAACAAAAAGCAAGTTTAGATCATCTTTAATGTCTTAAATAAAATGTTGAGGCTTATTGTTTGAATATCTAAAAGGTTCACAGCTCCTAGTATTCACATAATCCTAGCAAGAGTAATCCAGATTTTAAAGATGTATTTTTATTCCTTTGAACTAAAAATCTCAGAGCTTCTTTAAAAGAGATCTAACCTTATCAAATGTATAAAATGAATTCACAACCAACTTAAACTGTATGTGTATGACATCATAATACACTGCTAAATTCAAATTTTTGATATAACTGTTCTATTAAAATCTGGACAAACCTATTTGCTCATTATAATAAGTCCCAGCCATCATATTTTTGTGTCCATAGTATAAAAGTTCACTTAAGTATACTATTTATAAAGCTGTCATTTACATTTAGATATAGTTTGACTATCCAAATAAAGAACAATTATTAAAACGTAATACATTTTTAAAAAAATGATGTGCCATGAACCAAAGTAATGTCGATTCTGAGTCCTAAAAAAAAGCCTCAGGAATATTAATGAGTATGATTGATAAGTATTTAGGTAATACCTTGATAGTTTGCTTTGAATGTAGTAGTTGAACCTCCCTTCACAGGACAAAGGCCACTTCAATTTGCAAATGGTTGAAAGAAATGCTTTTTTTTTTTTGGTAAGACCGTATTGGTGAAGTATCTAATTTTCACACCCAACAAGAATTTGTATAGAAAATAGCTACAAAAGATAAATAACAAATGTATATAAAATGATGCAATCTGAACTTCTTTGGTAGAAGATTGCACAAAATCATGATCTGAGCCAAATAAGACATCAAAATAAAAAAATAGGTAACACCAATCTGAGGTAAACACTAAAAGTTTAAAACTTCCAAATACTTTGTAAATAATTTAGTTACCTGCTGTTGCTAGACATGTATTTATAATATCTTTGTTTCTGTAAAAAGTTTTGTTGTAAGTAGATACAAAATATATCAACTTAGTGTGTCTTGATTCATAAGTAAAAAAATAAAACAGTGAAGCTCAAAATTGTAAGTCGTTTTAAAAAGTATATATACAATCACAAGAAGAAAGCCCCACTGTTTTTGGATCAGCTAAAGATTTCATTAGAAGAGGTATCAGCTTATTGATTGGGATGTTGGCTACCAGGCAGGAGCTCTGGAGGCAAGATTATAGAATATCCATTCTCAGTAATTCGCTGGGTATAAAACAAGATATAAGCTTGGGCCTTGCATACTTCATCCATAGTGCACATGCTTAGCTTGGAATCATTGCAGTGTACTCAGAACCCTCCTTCAGAATTATAGCAGTAGTTAGTGTAGTGTCCTGAGTGAAATCCTTTCCCATGGTGTATTATTACAGCAGATAAGTCATAGATAAAGCATTTTGGTCTGAGAGATTTCAAGGACTCCCTGCAGCAATAGGGCTCCATGTTTAAGATTTCCTCAAAGCCAACATGAACACCAATCTTCTCTCGGTTATTACATCCTGAGAATATGAATCGTTTAAGGTGTAGCCTGAGAACCTGAGGTAGGTGGCATATCATAAGCTGTTTCTGGGCCTCTGTGAGTACAACTGGTTTTGAGGAAAACCTTCTATGCTTTGAGTTACATTGGTCACATATGTAGATTTTTCCTTCTAAAACTTTGCTTTCTGTGAATTTGGCCAACATTTCAGTAACCAGACAAGGCTGGGAAAGAATATCTTTTCCACTGCAATGGTATCTTTCTGGAAATTCCAGTGACAGGTCCCAGAAAGGTTCTATGGTATTAGACTTATTGTCACATGCAAGACATGTAACCTAAGAAGCTGTCCATGAAAAATGTTATTCACAACATTCAGAACCTGTTTGATAAGTTTCCTTTGAGAAGTATGGATAAGAGCTGGTAACCTGGTACAAGTTGTCTCTAATTCATG
>JAQZBX010011193.1:0-43146 GCA_029593785.1 Cabassous unicinctus | reverse complement strand
GGCCAGGGATTGAACCCAGGACCTCGCATGTGGGAAGCCGGCACTTAACCACTGCAGGCTCACGTTTGCAAGGTGCCTTTGGATTTCAGGAGATAAAGGAAAACTCACAGCATCGTAACTCAGTGTTGTGGTTCTCGTGGTCGCCTATAGTGTGAGGAAAAACCACAGCAGGTGCTCTAGCTGCCTGAGATGATCACTCTTTCTTGCCTTTTTTTGAGTTCTGATACTAATAAGCTCTTGGGCATGGCAGCCAAGGGAAGGCATCACTTGGCTCTGCTTTCAAGAGAGAATCTTTAATGAGAAGTAGCTCCCACAGCTTTGGGATCTAGCATAGCATTCACAGGAGGCCTCAGTCTTTAAGAGCTGTCCTCAGTCAGTAACTGAAGACAGCAGGGGAGCTAGATCCAGGCTATTTCCACCCAAGAGGGTAATTTCTATAAAGAGAAATCATTGCTTTAGGGCTCCCCATCAGCCTAACCAAGACCTTCTTCTCTAAGGCTCTACCTACCCACTCCTCCTGCCTTCCCACTCTCCCTTCATGGATGTCAGACTTGCCTCATGGTCCAAGGCTCTCCCCACCTATTCATACTCCCTCTCCCCTTTATCCTTCACAAATAATATCCCCCCAAGAAATGCCTTGCCCTTATAATTCTGTCTAGGTGGCTACTTCCTGGAGGACCCAAAAGAGGCAATGGGAAGGAGCATGGCTAATCTCCCTTACTTACTGCCTTCTCTTTTCAACCAACCCAGGCTTTTCTCCTTAAGCAGCAGCTGTGGCCTTCAGCAGTGTTTACCCCTAGCAACCGTGTGGTCGTTACCATTTACTTTCCCAACAAACACCCAGTCTAGGCAGATTGAAAACAGCAAATGTATCTTTAATGAATCGAAAGTAAACATGAAAAGCCAAGACAGTGTTGAGAATGTTAGGGCAAAGCCTGCCCGAAGCAGAGATTCGAGGTGTGAGTATGTGTGTTGGGGATGTGTGTGTGTGTGTTTAATCTCACATAGAGGAAGTGGTGGTGAATATCCCAAACTTAGAAATTACTTTTTCATTATAATTTTAATGAGAGAGAAAGAATTAATACAGATGCATCATTTTAATTTTTCGAGTTCTCTTCCTATACCAAAATTACTAGATCACTTCGCAAATGGTAGAACGGATTCACTTATTTTATTTTATTTCTCTCACTCCTTAACTCAGTAAAATAATCAAAAATCAGGGGGAATAGTCAGGGAGAATAAATATGAATGTGTTGAATAAGCCACAGACTCTTCAATCAATGTCTAATCAAGCAATCATTACAATTTAGAATGATCAATGTCCTGTTTTAATGTTTTCAAGTAAAATATATTTCATCTATGGTTTACTCAATTTGTTTTAATTGTTGAAATGAAAAAGATCTAGGAAATCAAGAGAGATAGTGGGGGAAAAGTGAACACCTGGTTGTGACCGAGTCCCCCAGCTGGAGGCCAGAAGAAAGATTAAAGGTCTCTGAAAATCCCTTCCAAACGATTCTAAGACCAAGGAAGCAATTTAAAGAAAATAAAAACATGCACCTAAATCCTATCTCTTTACAACCACTCAGTGTATGGATTCTGTTCACATTGGCTTGAAATGTAAAGGAAATCATGACTATTTAATTTCCAGGTAGCCAAAAACACCAAATCCATCCCTTTTTCCTTTCTCTCTTCTGCCACCTCTGCAAAGCCTAAAAAGACACCCTAAGGGAAGTAATCTGTTGGGTTAGGGTAACACGTCAGCACTAGCAAGTCGTTTAAGGTTTCTCCTCACTTTCAACCTTACAACTCCTCTCCACTCTCCACCAAGAAAAGGCAGGAAATCCATATTAAATTAGCTGGACTGAGCGTTATGACAAATGCACAACCCCTGCCTCCCCTACTTCCATCTGTATATGGCCTAAAACAGCTGATTGGAACAGCCTTTCATCTTTTAATCTAATCATCCGACTTTCCCATGGGAAACAGGCAATGAAGCCCAAATCAAAGCACCAAACTCTAGACCCAGCAGCCCACCGCATCTGACACTTCAAAAAGAATCAGTACACGTGGCTGCCATGAGTCACTAAGGACAAAACAGCATTCCTGAAAGAAATGAACATCACCACGAAGAACATTAGTGCTTGCCTGGAAAATTCTGTAGGTCCCTCCAGACCTTGATGGCAATTTAGGCCCAAATTCTCTCCATCTGTAGAATGCCGTATATCTGCTGTTCAATCTTCTGTAAATATCACTATTTCTTCTCCATTTTTTAAAAACTGTAACAAACTAGCATCAGACATTCTTCAAATATTTGGCCTACTCCTTAACATTCTCTTGTCATTTATTGTTAGGAGCTTAAAGGAGTGGTCAACTGCAATTTACTCTATAGCAGCAGCTTTCAATTTGGGGGACCATGACCTGCATATTATATCACAACCTAGCATACACACCCACATACACACACCACAAAACCGAAACAAAAAGACAGTGGGAGAGGAGCCTGAGGAGGCATGACAACGAAATGCAATGCGGGTGTCTGGATGGGATCCTGGAACAGAAAAAAGGACATTAGGTTACAGTGGAGGAAATCCAAATAATGTACGGACCTTAGATAATAATAATCTATCAATGTTGATTATTTGCTTGTGAAAAATGCCCCCCAGTAATGGTAGATCTTAATAACAGGGGAAGCTGGGTGTGGAGTGTTATGGGAACTCTTTCCATAGGTTTTGCAGCTTTTCGGTACATTTGAAACTAGTCTAAAATAAAAATCTTATTAAAACAACAAAAAAGGCAGGGACTCTGGTGACAGTGGGGGGACTAAAGGGCACCTTGGGCTCTTTCTTCCTAAATCCCAATTCCCCCCGGATGACGGGATGATCCAGAGCCCTTTCCAATCATGTAGATGTAGTAAAAAGCCATGGGATGATGAAGATAAAACACAGTGCCATGCACAAGAAAGGCAGCTGACTAATGAAAAGTGGGGTTATTAAGCTAAGCCTAGCATCTTATTGTTCTCTAATGGGGTCCAGACGGAGGCAAACAAACTGTGAAATTTACTCTATCTGAACTGTGCCCAGATCACTAGTTGCTAACTAACCTGCCCACAATCTAACAGGAAATTCAAACCAGAATGTTTTCCTGTTTCAAGGGACATATGTTCTACTTCTTGTCTTTCTTTTTCCTTTTCTTTAGAACGACTATGAGCTGGTAATGAAATATATGAATCTGATGGAAGGAATAAAAGTTGGGATAAAATGGAACAAAACCAAACAAATTCCCAGAGCTGAAGAAAATCCTGGCTTTTCAATAAATATCTGAATGAAGCAAACCCCAAAGCCAAACATATGGGTGTGAAACGTCGTAAAATGAAATAGTGAGGGGATAAAAGCTTTGACAAATATAGGCTGATGTTTTTTCCAAAACTCTGTTGAGTACAGTGTTGCAGCTCAGTCAAAGCTCAAACTGGTGCTGATTCAGTGCTCGAACCAAGAATAATCTGGATATTATGAAAACTCTCCCTTTTGTCCAATAGATTCACTAATTCCAGAGGTCCCTGGTGACCGCTTCTTCCCACTTGGTGAGAAAATCCTTCCTGACTCCAGGTCTTAGTGGAAGAAGGCTCTGATCCTTGAATGTACTTTTAGCCTGAGCTTAGGGAGCATCCTGTCCAATTCCAGGGCTTCTCAAACCTTTTTTTTTTTTTTTTTTTTTCAGAAGGGAAATGAAAGAAAGAATCTTTTTTGGAATTTCAATTCATTAGCAATCCCAATCAGAGCTGCTCTAAATGACAAGATGACCTAGAGTCACCTCATTTTATTGACTATATTAAGATATATACTTATTTTGGAGTATATAAAAATTTTGTCATCTTTAGGAACATGTTTAAAAATAGATGCAAAGTTTAGTATCCAGTTGCTTGGTATAGAGAACTCTATCTTTCACTATAAATTATATTAGTTCAATAATTTTTTCTTACATTTGTTTAATTTTTTTAATTGGTGGACATACTTCTTTATCTCAGAGAACCTCAGAGACTAAAATGTTTCCAAAACAGACCTAAAGATGAGAGGGAAAAAAAGCCCTGAGACGAACACTAGATTGGGCAGAAATCAGGCAGATGCTCATCAATGCATTTCTTCCTCCTGAGAATAGAGGAAGATCAAATATTCCAACTGCCATCGCAAATAAGTTAGAAGCTTGTGACTGAATTTGGCTAACAGAATGTAAGTAGAAATGATATATATCTCTTACAGGTCTAGAACCTAATCCTTCTCATGCAATCTTCCACCCTCACATTCCCTCTCTCACTTCTCTTTAACTAGAAAGTTAGCAGAGTTACAAGATGGAAGGAGACCAGATCCCTGAGTTTCTTGTTAGGTGAGAATGACCCAGGAAAGCCACCTGATCGGCATCACACCATGAGGTGAGCAAGAAATTAAAATCTCCTGGGTTAAGCCACTGAGATTTGGGGGTTTGTTTATTACTACAGCAAAACTTGGCCCATCCTGACTAATACAGAAATCATGGACTTCTAAAATGTATTTAATTTCATTAATTTTTTTTGTATTTTTATTTAGAGAGCTGATTTCAGCCTGAATTTCCCCACAACCATGGATTCCTTTTTAAATTTATTACTAAAATAGGATTCTCTTTCATGAAGAACTGGCATGCTTTCTCCAAGCAGAAAAGAATTATGTTACCTATCCTGTCACCTCTTTTACTCTGGATACTAGAAATCTTGGAACATAATCAATGCTTAATCATTATAATTAGAGTAGCTTCTCACTTAACATATTTGCTGCTGATTCATTTACATGGCATTGATTTTCTATGGCTTTCTTTAAAATTTGTCATTCTTTATTATTTGAACCACTTGATCCATTTGGGAAAAGGTATGGTATAAACAAGTAGATCTTTCAAGAGAAATGCCATTTGCAAACAAACAAATGTCAGGAATTATCTTTAAAGTAACATTTCACTTGTGCAATACTAAGTTTCTCAACAATGTGTCTACTAAGTAGATGTCACATCACAATTAAATGGAAATGTTTTGTACAACATCATGATGTACGAAGCTTGTGCTCCTAGTTGAGGAATCCAGGTACAGCCTGTGGCTGTGCTTCACTTGATAACAGGACGCTCCGTCAATACTGCAACCACTCCCTTACATGGCCTAGAGATCAACAGCATGAGTGGCAAACTTCTACTTCATCAAAATTGGATTCATATTAGAAAAATAGACTTTAGTTCACATAACTTTTATTCTATCAAAGCCTAAAAGAGTCCTCCATAATTGCAAACTTGATGCCAAGACCAATAAGACATGTATAACAATGATTTTGGCAGTAGGTGAGGACTGTGGTTAATAATACAAATACAGGAATGTTCTTCTACTACAAGGTGTTAAGAATGTGGTGATACATGGGAAAATATAACTAATGTAATTTATAGACTATAGTTAATGACAACATTGTAATGTTTTTGTAGCAAAAGCAAAGTTGGTACTATGTTAATGCTAAGGGGCAAAAAAAGAATATGGGGTTTGGTTTGGCAAGATATGAATACGATTAAGCATTTTTTTCCTCTTCACTTTTTTTTATTAATAAGGACACCTTGACTATGTCATTTAACTAATCTGTGTTCATCTGTGTATCTTTCTGAACACTAGAGGAACAACTGAGTTAGTAGTTGGAATTAGATAAAATTAAATTAGATAAAAGTGCCTGAACAGAACTTTTTATGAGTAATGCTTCCGTAACCTGTTGTGTTGCCCTTTTCTATTATTTTTTTTTAAATTTGAAATAAAGGTTGAATTAAAAAAAAAAAAAAGACTTCTCTTAGCAGTCATCACTGATATTGCTTTATATTCTGGGAAGGTTTCTACTGAAGATTAATATAGTATTCTCTCTTTCTGGTGGCCAAATTAATAAAAGCCATTTTGTAGCAGCTTCTGCTTCCACTTGCTGAAGAGTGGCCTCCAATAAAATCCCAGCCTCACAACTGTAACAAGAATGGTCAGAGAGAACATGTGAAAGCTTGGTTCATCTACCTGGGACAGATGATCTTCCTGTTAGGAAGGTGGTCACAAATACGTACTCCCAAAAAGAAACATGCCTCCCATCAGCCCTCCTCAAATGCCAAGCCTGAGCCTTATTTTCACATGTCAACCACACAGATGAAGAGGGAAAGTAAAGTAAGGCATTTTAACACCTCCAAGCCTCAGTTTTCATGTATGCAAAATGAAGATAACCAAATACAAAACGAGTTGTTCACAAGAAATTGTGTCTTTTAGGAGCATGTTGCCCACAGATTTTCAAACCGAATTCTGAGACGTTCTCAGGTGCCTCGGGGGCTGCCGTGGGGAGAGGCTGACCCACTCCCCCAGTGAGAACAGCTCCACATTTGTCTGTTCAGTGTACGGGGATTATACTTCACATTTCACTCTAGAAGAGGGTCTTGATACGAAAAATTTTGAAAACCCATTGAACAAGTATAATTGTCACAGACTTGGGAGTTCAAAATCCACATCTGCCAGTATGGACTATGAGACTCAGACAAGTTAGTTAACCTGGCCCGTCCTTACTTTCCGCATTATACCAGCAGAGCAGGTGTAGCTCAGTGGCTGAGTGCATGCTTTACCTATACATGGTCCCAGGTTCAATCTCCGGTACCTCCTAAAAAACAAAACAAAACAAAACAAAACAAAAAGCTAGTTCCCATACATCACAGACCTAGTGTGAGGAAATGATCAAATAAGATATGGATGTGCAAGCACTATGTAAACATAAAACATTATAGAACAAAGTGCCATATTAGAGTTATTTATTGTATATTGGAAGTTTGATAATGGCCTTGGCTCTGGAGATAGGTGAAGAACAGCATAGAAAATTCCAGAGAGATGTGAATGTATTCTCTGTGGATGGAGTTGAGCAATGCAAGGGCTCTACTAAGTCCTGCTGCAGTGCTGCACCGCCCTCTGACCAGCCTCCCTGGCACTGGGGGTGAGCTGTGGGAGGAATGGACACATGAGTGAATTTAAACAGCTGCACTATCCTGAGCACAGGGGGTAATTTTGGCATGTGGTTATGAAGTCCTCCAGCCTCCAGGGGGTGCACCTGAGTTCTGATCATGGCAAGGAGTCAGGAACAGTAAGAGAAACTCTGGCCACGATGGTGGGAACAACGTGCTCAGAGGCCTCCCTCACACCACCCAGTTTCAGTAGCAGTGACAGCTGTGGCAGTAACAGCTGCACAGTGGCACTTTCTGGCCCTCCAAACTAAGTCTCAAAGAGAACTTTAATGTTCCCATTCCAAGAGCGGCGCAAAGTGTGCTAAGTAAGCCCCTTGGTGTTTGTGGAGAGGAGGGAGGGCTTTAGTAATGAAAGACAGTTGTGCAATTATGGGACAGGGAGTCTGTTATTTTTATATGAATATTTGAAGACATATGACCTTATATAGTGACCTCGAGTTGCTGGAGTACACATCAAGTACACACAGAAAGATATCCCCCTATTCAAAGGGAGATATTTATAAAGTTTATAAACATAATCTTTCATGCAAACAAAAGAATAGTTTGTATGAGATAAATCAGATAATCCTAATATTTATTTGTTGATAATGTAAGTCCAGGTATTATGCTATGTACTAAGCCTATAATGAACCATACCTGGTCCCTATCTGTGAGAAGGTGGTGGTCCCTGGGCCACCATCTGACCACTGGGATGTTTATCATTGGCATCAGCTGACCTAAATTTTTTGCTCAAGGCCTGTTACTCACTTCTGAGTCAAACCTCTGAATGATGGTTTTGACATAGATTCAGCAAGCATCATCATAATAACAATATGATGCCAACAGTAGCAAGGAAGTGACACCAACATCATCTTCTTGGTGCTAGGGCCAGGGATTTGCGGGAGCATTGTCCCTGAAAGCTCTCTAATCCAGCCTCCACACCCTGGCTTTGAAGCCTCTTGTACTTGCTTATTAATTAGGTACTTTGGAAAAAACAAAGGTTTCATTGACTGGTATTCTTATCTCACCGTGTCTTTCAACTAAAGCGGTTTCCGTTACTTGGTGAGCGAGCAGCCACAGCCATAAGAGACAGGGATCCTAGATCAAGGAGGGGCATATTCCCAGTAGAGTCGAATGGCCTTGTCACTGGCTGGTAGAGGGCAAATGTGTTCAAGCTTGTTTCTATACCTCCTTCCCTTGGAGTCCTGGGAATTATAAAGTTCCTCAAGTTGCTCCCAAAATTGTATGTGAGGGGCAAGAGAATTTTTTAAGCAATTAATCTTTTTATTTTGTCAACAGGAGAGGTATTAAAGGGTAATTTCTTCCTTCTTCCTCCTAGAGAGATAGCCAAGCTCCCCATTTCTGTGCTCCTTGGGCTGAGCGCTGCCCTGAAGACCACACCCATCTACTTCTTTGCTGAGGACAGAGATGGGAAATACCCCAGGAAGGGAAGACAAGGGGAATGTGGTTGGGAGGTGGAGGGTTGAATGGATTGGTGGTGAGAAGAAGTAGTCCCTGAGAATAGAATTGGGGGTGAGGAGAAAGGTGCTGTCAACATCAGCTCTTCTGGTGGCAGGGCTCGCGCAGAGTACTCCAGAGGTATTAGGGCCTGCGATGGGAATGGATGAGTGTGTGTGGTTTTTCTCCTTACAAAGATCCCTAGAGAGTCTGGGGGCTGATGCTCCAGTCTGGAGCTTCAGCACAGACCCCTGAGCAGAACCACACATTATCAACTGGATCCGTGACTGAAGGACAAACCCCCGAGAGGGGAAGCTGGATTGGACTGAAATCCTGAGGCTGTCCCCAATACTCTGGGCCAGGTTTCCTGGACAATCTCAAATGACGAGTGAGGAAGAAGGGAAAGGCTCTCCCACAAAGAATTGAATTTGGATTTCTCAACCACCTGGTGGGTGGAAGGCTGAGTCAGATGTGATTTGGAAAAATTAAGGATGAGACATTTCTTACACTTTCAGGGTTGTGGAACAAATGCATAGCAATTATATGAATATGCACATTATTTTTTAGGAAAACTACCCAGAACTTTCATCAGATTCATAAAGGTGCCTAAGACCTAGAAAAGTTTAAAAGCCCCTACTTTAGGAGATAGGGAGTGCCTTTAGGTTTGGCACCCCGAGAAATGATTTAGGATTTGTGAGCAAGCGATTTATTAAGAAAGTATGTTTAGAGGAGACAGGCAGGAGGGTGGGGGAGACAGAAAGGAAAGGGCAGAAAGCCAAGCAAGGATGCCCTCTCAGGTAAAGTCCCACAGAGGGTATTTCAGCCTGAACCCACAGGGGAGCTCTGGAGCACAGGTTACACCTCCAAGTTGTACCTCCTGAGGCAAGCAGGTTAGACTCTCCTACCTCATCTACCAAAGGCCATGGGGTGAAAATAAAATCCCAGGCACTTTGGGTTCCAAGTCTTTTGGCACAGTCCTGGGTAGCCTAAAAGCAGTTCTCTAAAGAGCTTCTGATGCTGGGCATTACAAGTAAATGCAGAACAATGGGATAAGGGGGTGTGCCCCCAAAATGGTATATACATATTGTATTAGTCTACCAAAGGGGTGTCGGTGCAAAGTACCAGAAACCTGTTGGCTTTTATAAAGGGTATTTATTTGGGGGTAAGAACTTACAGTTACAAGGCCCTAAAGAGTCCAACTCAAGGTTGCTTTCTCACCAAAGTCAGTTGCCACGGGTTGAAGCAAGATGGTTGCTGATCTCTGCAAGTGTTTGGCCTTCTCCTCTAGGCTTCCTCTCTGTCAGCTGCAGGCTGGCATAGGGCTTGTCTCTCAGGGCTTCCTCTCTCTCCCGGCATAGGGCTCATTTCTTTCCAGGCTTTCTATACCAGTTGCAACTGTTCTGGTCTCTTCTCAAGGTCAGGTGCAAACTTTCAGGAGAATGCCTCCTCTCTCTCCTGGGCCCCAGGATGAAAAATGGCAGAGCTCTCTCTTCTTGAGTGAGTGTCCATTTATATCGGCCCCCCCAAGGGTGTGGGGACTCAACCTGAGTCACGCCCTACTGACATGATCTAATCAAAGCTGTCATCTCAACAGGTAATTTAATCACAGGCCCCTCAACTGAATCTAATATAATCAAAGGGTATCACACCCAGAAGAATAGTTTACAAACATAATTTTTCTCTTTTTAGGATTCACAAAAATAACCTCAAACTGTCATACATACTTACATACATAGATATACATATCTATGTATGTATGTATATAAGAGATACGAGGGGATACGGGCGGGAACACTACTCCCCCTGAAAGGAGGTGTTCTTAAAATTGCAGTTGGGACCAGAAGGCCAGGTGCCTGGTGCCCAGAGCACAGCTGTGCAGACCCTAGGGAAAGATGAGATCTAGCAGAGAGCTGGGGCACATGTGTCTAGGTCCAGTAGACGTGCTCCCCACTCCATCAGGAAAATGCTCCTCCCTGGACATTACATGTCCCTGTGTTAAGTCCGTTGGCATTTCCCATAACTTGCAGCTTCTCAGTGGCCATTTCTTCACTTGAGCCCCAGGCATTGGCCATTTCTCTGGGCCTTCTCTCTCCCTCCCTCCTGGATGGCACAGCCCCTCTTCCTGGGTTGCCCCTCCACTATCTTTTTTCTTCTATAATGTAGAGTATTTCTTTTCATCTCACTCCAAGCACAGCCAGGCGAAGCCCAGTGGGTCTCATTTGCATAACCAAACATAACCATATAAGGTGTGTTCTTAAGCAAAGGCAGTTCTCTCCCTGAGAGTCTGGAAGTAGTACTGCATATTACTTTTTCCTTCTTTATTACATGTAAATATATATATTTATATTTGAAAACTGAGGCCCAGAGAAAGATCAATGTGCCCAAGGCCACTTAACTAAGTGGTGATAGAACCAGGACTAGAGCCCAAACTCTTAACTCTCTGTTCAATGTATGTTACCTCCTAACACTCTGTCTCCTGAGCATCCAAGCGTTTTATACCAATAGTAAGAAGCATTCAACAGGCAAGTGAAAGTAAGTGCCAAACGCATTCCATGGAAACATGGATTCACGTCTGAATCCAGGGGACCGAGGCACGTGGTATAAATGTGGGGAAACAGAAATTCAATGCACTCTGAAATAACGTAAAGGGTCCATTCCAAACAATAACAAATGATCCCACAGGACAGAAAGAGACTATTTAGGGAGACTCTTAATTTGAAAACCTTGTAGTGGCAATAAAAATATTTCCTTTCCTGAATATTTTCTTACTAAATTCACCAGAAACATAAAATCCTGGATCATAAGGCTTTCTGAAAGGTGTTTCAATTAGGTAATGTGATTCACTTCCCTGCCTTCAAACTAAAAAGGGTACTCTTACCTCCATTTCCAGAGAAATTAGGTGAATGCCAGAAGTCATAGAGCTAGAATTGGTTCATGGGCAATTGAGAGTCCACGTCTTTGTACTTTACAGATTACGAAGTGCTTTGCACACATATTACTTTATGTAATCCTCGTAGCAATCTTGCTTGATGGGTAAATTATTATCCCATTTTCCAGATAGGGAAACTGAAGCTTGGAGAGGTTAAGTAACGTGCCTAAAAGCACCCACTAGTAGGTGGCACAGCTAAGACTGAAATCCAAATCCCCTAACTCCAAATCCCTTTCTTTACCTCTCTGGCTAGTTACTGTGAGAACTAGGGAAGATGGGTTTATTGAATCACTGGTTTAGATGCTACAGATAAAAAGGAAATCTGGTTAAACTCTAAGTCTCCACAGGCAGGGACTTTATTCAACAGGAGGTTTGGGCTGCACAAGAGCTGAGTTTCAAGTGCTTCCAGAGAGTGGGTGGTAGGTGACTCCAAGCAGGACTCTGTTCCAGGCACCCTAGAGAAAGAAGTGACCCGAACTCGCTGGAGCTTACATTTTAGTGGAGTGAGACAGACATGAAACAAATAACAAAATATGAAATATGCCAAGTGATGGTAAGTGCTATGGAGAAAAATAAAGCAGAATAAGGAGTCTAAGGAGTACGTGTGTGTGTGGAGGGATATATGTACTATTTTAGACATAAGGTGTTCAGAAAAGGCTCTCATCTAAGGTCATATTTGAGAAGGGACCTAAAAGATGTGAAGGAGGAGGTTTTGTTGCTCTCTGGGAAGAAAGATTCCCAATAGAGGAGACAGCAAGTGCAAAGGCCCTACGGTCTGAACTTGGTGAATGTGAGGAAAGGAGGGGGGCCTGCATGGTTGGGGAGAGTTTAATAATCATGTACCTGCCTTTAGGGAGCAAAAAAATTGTAAAAGATAAAGTGCACATCTTTGAAACAGACAGATAAATACAAGCCAAACTTTGGTAAGTGTTCTAGAGTGACATAAATCAAGTACCATGAGATTGCAGAGGAATAAGGGAGGCTTAGAATCCTAGAGATTCAGAACTTGGTTCTCTGGGCCAAGATTTTCAAAACAAATTTGATTGTGAGCAGTAAAATACTTCTTGCAAATAGTATCTTATATGGATTGCCACTATGAAGATAGATGAAGGCAAAGTACTCTGGCTGAAGTGAATGTGGGGAGGCCTAGGCCTTGCAACTTGACCTTGCTCTTTCTCTTCCCGAGCCACTGAGGCACTCCCAATGTTTGCTAACAGCTCATCTAGTTCAGCCAGCTCATCTGGACAGAAGAGGGATTGGAGGTCCATGGAGGGAACCCCTCTCTGGTATCTGCTGGAGTTAGGAGCCCCTGATCTTCTGGGCTGGCCCCCACTACTTAAGACCTCAGATCTTGCTTCACCCTCCTGTCTCTAAAATCCCACATTCTGGGACTTTCTCGTATTGACCCCAGGCGCAACAGACCTAGAATTCTTAAAAAAAAAAAAAAAAAAAAAGCAGTTTTATTGAGATATGATTCACCTACCATACAAATCACCCAATGGTTTTTAGTATATTCACAGATGTGTGCAACCATGATCACAATCAATTGTATAACATTTTCATCGCTTCGAAAAAGAAACCCCATACCCTTTGGCTATCTCTCTCCTACTCCCCTCCCCCATTCCTCCCATCCCCAAGCAGCCAATAATCTACTTTCTAATATGAGTCCAGAATAGATTTCCTATTCTGGACATTTCATATAAGTGGAATTATAAAATATGTGGTCTTTTATGACTGGCTTCTTTCACTCAACGTAATGTTTTCAAGGTTTATCCATGTTGTACTTTGTATCAGTGTTTCATTCCCTTCTATGGTCAAACAATATTCCAATGTATGGATATACTACATTCGTTTATCCATTTGTCAGCGTTGATAGACATTTGGTTTGTTACCATCTTTTGATTATTATAAATAATGCTACTAAAAAATATTCATGTACAAGTTTTTGTGTAGACATATGTTTTTATCTTGTTAAATGCCTAGGAATGAAATTGCTGGGTTATATAGTAACTCTACATTTAGCCATTTGAGAAACTTCCAGGCTGATTTCCAAGGTGGCTGCACTATTTTACATTCCCACTCACAGTGTATCAAAGTTCTCATTCCTCCATATCTTTGCCAACTCTTGCTATTACCTGACTTTTTGATTATAGCCATCCTAATGGGTAGGAAGTGGTATCTAATTGTGACTTGAATTTGCATTTCCCTGATGACTAATGATGTCGAGGATATTTTCATGTATAAGTTCTTTGGAAAGTGTCTATTCAGATACTTTCCCCATTTTTAAATTGGGTTGTATGTCTTTTTTATTATTGAGTTTTAAGAGTTCTCCATATATTCTAGATACAAGTCTCTAATCAGATATGTTATTTGCAAATATTTTCTCCCATTCTGTGGACTGTGTTTTCCCTTTCTTGGTAGTGTCCTATGAATCACAAAAGGCAGTATTTATTTATTTTCCCTTCTGTTGTTTGTGTTTTGGTGTCATATCTAAGAATCCATTGCCAAATCCAAGGTCATGAAGACTTTCTCGTGTTTTCTTCTCAGAGTTTTACAGTTTTATCTTTAGGTCTCTGATCCATTTTAAGTTAATTTTTGTATATGGCTGAAGTAAGTGTCCAACTTCACGCTTTTGTACGTGGCTGTCCAGTTGTCCCAGCACCATTTGTTGAAATGACTGGTTTTTCCCCCATTGATTGATCTTGGCATTTAAAAAAAATCAGTTAACCATAGACACATGGGTTTATTTCTTGACTCTCATTTCTTTCCTTTGATCTATATGTATCCTTATACCAGTAACCTACTCTCTTAATTACTGTTGCTTTGTGGTATGTTTTGACATCAAGAAGTGTGAATCCTTCGACTTTGTTCTTTATTTTCAAGATGGTGTTTTTTGCTATTCTGAGGCCTTTACAATTCCATATGAATTTTAGAATCAGCTGTCAATTTCTACAAAGAAGCCAGCTGGGATTCTAATAAGGATAGTGTTGAAACTGTAGATCAATTTAGGTAATATCATCATCTTAAAAATATTAAGTCTTCAGGTCCATGAGCATGGGATGTTTCTCCATTTTAGATTTTCTTTAGAGTCTTTAAACAATAGTTTGTAGTTTTCAGAGTAAAAATTTTGCACTCCTTCTGTTTCTACAGCCTTTCCTTATACAAGATATCACACTGGAGCAGTTGCTTCTTTACACTTCCTGTTCAAGGACCCTGGGAAGCCTCTCTGGGCGGCTTGCAGTCTCCCCAGCAATATTTCCACCTGTGGAACCAACGCATTCATTGTTTCTAGAAGTAGTCTGAGACAGAATGATCATCCCTCAGATTTGCATTTCAAATTAGATTTTTGAGCCATGAAGAGACAATAATATTGAAAAGTGGACTTACTGAAAGAATATATCTCTTGAAAACGGAGAGATGAGGAATGACAGTGAAACTGCCTTGCACTTACACTCTGAAAATGCCTTGTTCATCCCTGACTTCATGCCTTCACACTTGATGTGCTTCTTTGCTAAGAATACCCTTCTTTTTGGTAAATTCTACTCACCTTTTAGAAGCTATATATGTCTTCTTCCCTCTGATACCTTCTCAGACTTTCCTAAGCATAATTAATTGATCCTTCATCTGTGTTTCTATAGCACTTTCTTCAGATCTTTATCCTATTTGCATTATAAAAACGTTTACATATCTTTCTCTCCCACTGACTCTGAGCTTCGCTTGCAAATAAGAAATATGTTTTATTCTTATTTGATGCCTCAGCTGCCACCAACATAATACGGTTGGTGCTAAATATATCTGTTGACTTTGTAATTCACTGCTGGCTGGGGGTATGAGAAATGAGGGTTCTCTTCTGCTATGGGCTTTTTGAGAAGTTGCCAACTAGTGATGCCACCATGAGTTCTTTTCTTGGCCAGCTTCATAATCTATTGAAAAATAAAATTACTATGTGTATATCCTGTAATTTGTCACTGAAAGTTTCTGATGGACAGCCCCAGACCCACTTCTCGTCTTTCTCAGTCACAAGGCTTCTTCCACATTTCTGTTTATTTATCAATGCTGGATCTGCTCTGAGGCAGACACGTTGCTATGGCCAACACAGCCAGCAATGACACATTCTCCCTCGTGCCTGGCCACAGCCCCCTGGTAACTGTCAACCTCTCAGATATGACTGACAAGAGTGGAAAGCAAAGTCTGTGGGAAAAAATCTGAAATCAGGTCCCAGCTCACACTTCCTCATTATGTCCAGATGATCTCATGTTTTCTGAGCATCACATGGTGAATCTCACATGATTCAGAGACAGAGAGGACCTTACCAGAGGAGAACTGATTTTTTCTGACAGACACATGAGCCAGGATACTGAGGCCTCTAGCCAGTCAACATTGAAAGACAAACTTAAGCTCCATTTCCCAAATTCACACTGCACATCAAGGCTACAGAATTAGAATTAATTAGAACTTAGTTAACACAAGTCGGAAAGGATCAAGGTTAAAGCTCCCATTGAACTTGGTCCAGTTTACGAATTAAAACTCAATAGTTGGGGAGCAGATGTAGCTCAAGCAGTTGGGCTCCTGCCTACCACGTGGGAAGTCCCGGGTTTCGGTTCCTGGTGCCTCCTAAAGATGACAAGCAAGACAGTGAGCTGATGCAATGGGCTGGCATGGAGAGGTGACGCAACAAGATGCTGCAATGATATGACGCAACAAAGAGACACAACAAGGAAACAAACACAATGAGAGACACAACAAGCGGGGAGCAGAGGTGGCTCAAGCCATTGGGTGCCTCCCTCCCACATGGGAGGTCCTGGGTTTGGTTCCCAGTGACTCCTAAAAAGTAGACGAGTGCACAATGAACAGACACAGAGAGCAAAACAAGATTTAAATAAATCTTAAAAAAAAAACCAAAAATCCAATAGTTCAACTCCTGCTCTTAAAAGTCAGCCCCTTTCAACATATCTGAGGCCCCTTCAATGGCAGGAGTTTATAAAAACTATATTATTCCAGATCTGTTTGCTTAAGCCAAGAACAAAACATCAGTAATTGAAAAGGTTAGCTCTCACACATCTCTTGATCTCTGCCTTGTCATCTAAGACTTTTCAACTCTCCTCGCCAACAGGTCTCCAACTCAATCATTTTTAGTCCTAACTCTCTAGCTAACAATTCAAAATGTGATATTCTTGCTTTCATTTATAAACATTTATTTAATCACATGGATTTACCATGTTTATTGCCCAACAATTGGTCTTTTCTTCCTAAATTATTCTAGGATTTTGATCACACTGATGTTAGATTTAGCATTTCTAACAGAAATAGCAACCAAGAACATAAGAAAAAAAATGTTTGTGTCTTGTTGCAATGTGGGGTATCCAGGGTTATCACTAAAAGGCACTTGAGACATGACCACAAAGAAAAGAGAATCTGAGGACCGTTTGGGAAGACAAATCACATTAAGGGTGTTTATTTGGATTTCTACAATTTCCCTTTCTCCAATTTTATTTACATTTCATTAATATGAAGTTATTCATCCGAAGTTACATTTTGTCCTGCGTAGTTTACTGATTTGGCTTTTGCAAGCAACCAGACAGCGAAAATGATTCCAAACAGGCTCTTGGTTGATGTGAACTTCCATGTTTATTGAATCAGAGGCATTTAAATGAAAATTGCCATTTCAATGTAATATTTCAAAAACACCAGAATCCATTTCACCTAGAGAAGCAGAAAACTTGCTCCTGTTCCCTTAGTAAGTTGATCAGGTTTGTTACTTTTAAAACTAAAAAGGTGCAAGACTGCCTCTCAAGGGCAGGAGTCAAACTATGGGGTTTGTTTGTTTATCTGTTTTTAAATGTTTTCTTATAATTTTTACTTTTACCTATTGAAAGAGTTATTTGAGGATTACATAGACATAGTATCTTTAAATAGATTCTCTCTTGTGAATAATAAATACAAGCAACACGAATTGCTTAAAGCATTTCCAAAACGTCTTCACATCTAGAGCCTGACTATTCAGAGTTGAGTCTGTCCAGGTTTTGCCACACAGCACTGTCCTCTGTGCCATCAAGATTGCTGGCGACACAGCATTTCTTTTTTCTTTTCTTTTCTTTTCTTTCTTTTCTTTTTTAGGGTTTTAATTCCTAAACTGGATCAAGTTCAACAGGCTTTAGCTTGATCCTTTCCAATTTGTGTTAACTAAGGTCTAATTAAGCAGGCTTTACTTTAATGAAGTCAGAAGCCAGTTCTTGCCTTCCCTACCTAGACTTTCAATATCACAGCGTTCTTTCTTAATTAAGGTGAAGAATTCTCTTTGGCTTCCACAGCCAAAATTTTCCACTTGTTCCACTTAGGATGCCAGTTGGTTTCCACGCCCTGAAATCATGTGCCTGTGGCACAGCTGGACAAGTTATGAGCTTCCTTAGGATTAAAAAGGTTCTATATCCTTGGGAAACATTCCAAATAATCTGGATTCCTATTTATTTTCAGCAACTATCATTTTTTTTCCCAGTAATAATGAGCAAGTGAGCAGTGGAGGCAGAGCACAAAGAGATGCCAGCAACCATGCTTCCAGAGAGGTCTCCTCTCCTCCCAAGCCCAGAGCCGGAAATCAGAAAAGACTGATATGGCCAATCCTTAGCCAGAGGCCTGGCTCCTATTTTGGTACCCAGGGCAACTTGAAGGTAGAAAGAGGAAAGGGGAGTCCACAGCTGTCCTTATGGCCGCACAGGTTAGGAGAAGGCATGAAGGTAACAGAGTGCCTTAGAGATGTGCAAAGCGCCAGAGTTACGATCAGATGACAAAATTCAGCTCCCATCCTACTGCTGACTAATTCTGAGACCTTGAACGCGCCCTTCACCTCCCTGAGCCTTGGTCTTCTCATCTGTAAAGAGAGAGGATATGACTAGACCAGTGCTTCTCAAGCTATCTGTGGCGAAGGAACAGGTTTTTTGTTTTGTTTTTTCCTGCCCCTCCCCTCCCCAATTTGTGGACTGATCTTTTAATAAAAATGGCCTAGCAGAAAAGGGATCACGTTTGGATGTCACGGCTATGTCACCTTGCTGTAAAAGTTTCTGAATGCTTACTCTCACTTGCTGTATTAATCTCCTCATGAACCGGTTAGGGAACGGGCCGTGGTGCCCGCTGAGCACACGTCTGGGAGCACTGAGCTAGGCCGTGTCTTAGGCGCCTTCCAGGCCTTGTGGGCTCCACTTCCCACAATTTGCCGTGCACCTCTGCTTAGGTTTGCCTAAGCACCCCAGTAATTGAGCCTGAAGACAAGACCAAACTGATGCTTCTGGAGCAAACAAAAAGGACCAAAGTAACCATTTGAACAACTAATACTACTTTTATCTCCCTCACTCTACCAATCTCCCTAGCAGCAACCTGAAATCCTGACTCCCTGACTCGGGCTCAAGTGGCCAGAAGCAAGTTTTTTAACCTCTCTGGGCCTCAGCTTTCTCATCTCTAAAATTAGAAGAAGAAGAATGTCTTCTTTATACGGGTGTTTTGGGTAAAAGTATATTTTGATGTAATTTCAAACATACAGAAAAGTTGCTAGAATAGTAAAAAGAAGTCCTATTTCCTCTTTATCCAGATTCTCCATTGTTAATATTTGCCCCATTTGCTTTATCATTCCCTCCCCCACCCCCATTTGTTTTTCCTTTTCTGGACTATCTGAAAGTAACTTGCATCCATCACGTCTTGAGGACTAAAGGAATTAATACATGTGAAATAGTCAAAATAGTACCTGGCACACACAGTCAGCTCTCATAAAATATAAGCTCTTATGCTTGAGTTTCAAAGGCCTTTCCAGATATTAAATGGTGACTTCCAACTCTAGTGACGTGAAGCCACCCTATGGGGATTCTCCAACATGCTGGGGGTTCATCCCAATAGCTCCGCCCTTCTCAAAGATTTATGCCAGATTCACCTATTTGCAGATACATTGAATTTGACTTAAAAATATTTTCTATGCTGTAAGTATCTAGCCTTGAACACTGGTATTGAGTGTATCTGCTCTAAATTACTGTATGTTATTAAATCAGATGAACTCTGGTATATATGTTCTTCACTTGTATACAAAACTATTGTATTCCTACTTACATAGGCTACATTTACATAGTGATAAACGGTGGCTAGGAGGCCAAACCCTCATTGTTTGCGTTCTTTGGGTAAATGATGGGAACACTGATTTCTAGGAAATTCAAATATGACCCTTACAGAGAAACTCCCCTAAGTGGCTCTAATACCTTCCTTTTCTGTTACCAAAAATGTATATGCTTCTGATTCAGAAACAAAGTGCAGATTTGCATAATGCCCTGTCTAACCCGGTGTTGGTTTAACTTTAAACTGAACCAGAACTTTCCTTTCTCACATTCACCCTAGGTTCCTTTGCTTCCTGACTTCCTGCCTCATACAGATCCTGCTGTGCTGAATTGAATTAAGTGGAAAAATACTGATTCAGCTTCATCTCCACGTTTCCAGATTTGGCTGCAGCACAGCTAGAAAGACTGTTCAGTCCACAGCAATTTTTTAAATCATTCCACGTGCCTGGTATACCAGAAAGAAATCAAAGCACCGAGGCATCTAGATGGCCAGCCTCTAGAAGGTTGGGTGACTTGCCCAGGTGACTCATTGCTCCTCACAGAACATCAGAACAAGACATCTGTCTTCCAGGCCCTTTTGCTCAAAATTACCAAGTGACCAAATCAAAGCCTATCATTTCCCCAGCAGGATTCATCAGTCTTATGACTTTTGTGGCAGACAGGGGACCTGGGGGAGGAAGAGGAAGCAAAGTCCATGCCTCTTGCATCTCAAGATGAATTATGTATATACGACTAGAGCCAACATAGTTCGGAGAGCTATCCCTAGGGATGCTGTGAAGGTGGAGCCTGCAGATATATTCACAGCCCACAGTGAATGCTCTGTTCCCTGGAAAATGTACAATCCATACCATGCGATTTGGTACTTGGTTAAAAGTTTTTTGCTCAAGACACATGTCTAGTTCCTTGGGTTAACCTATCAAGTCCCACAGAGCCAAGGCCATGTCTGCCACCTGTTTGTATCTTTGGAGCAACCTCATATTGTACTGGGTAACATAGTAGGTGTAAATTTATTCCTCTGGTTGACCTGAGGTAAAAGAAAATGGGGAAGCCACTCACCCCAGTTATTAAATCATTGGTTCCATCCCCACTGCCTGCCATGCCCAGTGGCAGATGTGCCTACTTCTCAGCCATGGCACAGATACCCTTCCCTTCTGGAGAGAATCCAGCATTCCTGCTGCAGAGAGAGAGACACCCATCTGTGTCTCCTACCCCCTCAGACCACCTGGCCTACACATTTTCTCTGCTAGTACCACCCTCTCCCAACAAATTTAGAGATGCTAGCAGAGATGAGGGGATACACTGGTATTCACCTGGTTCATTTAAAAATCTTAAGTATGTTTTCTCACCAAGTTAAACATGGAATTACCACATGACACAGCAATTTCTCTCCTAGGTGCATGCCCCCCAAAACTAAAAACAAATCCACAAAAAAACTTGTACAAGCTTGTTTACAGCAGCATTATTCTTCCTAGGAAAAAAAAAAAAAAATGGAAGCAATACGAAGGTCCATCAACTGCTGAATGGATAAATAAAATGTGGTGTATATATGCAGTAGAATATTATTTAGCCATAATAAGGAATGATATATGCTACAACATGGATAAATCTCAAAAACATTGTACTAACAGAAAGGAGCCAGTCACAGGGGACCACATATTGTATGATTTTGCTTATGTGCCATGTATAGGATATAGAAATCCACAGAGACAGAGGTTGGGGGCAAGGGAAATGGGGAGCGACTGTTATTGAGTACAGAGTTTCCTTTGAGAGTGATAAAAAACATTCTGGAACTAGATAGTGAATATCCTAAAAACCACTGAATGGTATATTTTTTAAAGGATGGAGTTTATGGCATGTGGATGGTGTATCAAATTTTAAAAGACTGAGTAAGAAATAAAATAGGACATGAGGCTTTGAAAAAAAAAAATCAAAGATGAGTCAAAGCACAGCCCAGGGTCAAGGCTGGCCTCTCAACTTTACTCTTGCTACAGCTGAACTTGCCTTTCTTTCTCTTTGGTTTACTCGGGTTCAACACTGCAAATCTAGGCTCTTCTGAAACACATTGTGTGCTCTGTAGCTCCAGCAAATGCCTCAGGGCTGTCACAGGTTGTTAGGCGGAATCTCGAGTGGGCTTCCATCCGGCCCCACATCTGTGGACAGCATGAGCCCCAGGGCTCTGGCTTCTCCATTTCCACATTGCCAGGGACTGTTTCTGTCAAAAGTAATCATCTGTCTTTCATTGTCGTACAGATGATACCCAAATGTTACCCTCCTCCATCAAACTGTCAGGCTAATTGTTTATAAAACATCCGGAACTGGTTGTCACAGAACATCAGGAAGCTCAGTCCAAATAAAACAGAACCCTGTGCTTGGATACAGCCCCTGAGTGAGGGAAGAGCCCTGCCAGCATTTCATTCACAAACACCTTTCTTAATCCAACGACCATGAGAAACCTAGCCTGGTATTGCCATCCTGGGACCTGAATCTGCTCTCAAGGAACTTGGTTCTCCTGTTAATACAATGCCTTTTTTCTCCTTTATAATCTACTGCCAGTCCTAAAAGGCTGACGACTAGCATTCTGGCTTAAATTTCTGCAATGTTCAACATTAAGCTGGGTGATGGCAAAGTTTCCCTGCCATTGCTACAACCACCCGATCGTGTAACTATTAATACTTGAGTAGTGGCTTAGCATTTACAGAGCAGTTTTCCTTTTAGCCTCAACCTCCCTGGAATGGAAGCAAAGCAGATGGCATTATTTCTAGTTTTCAGAAGGGGAGAAGTTCAGAGACTTGTTTGATATCATTGATGGTAAAGCCAGAGCTTTCCAGTCTCTGCTGAGTGTTCTTTCCAGAGCCTGGGAGAATATGGGCATCAGCTTGGGTCAGGAGACAAGTCTTACTGAGCAACCTTGGGCCAGCACTTCCCTGTTCCTCTGCTCAGCCTCCCAAAGCATTCCTAACGCATGGTTTTTCTATCTGTTTACCTTCTAAAAATCATGCTGTCTTTCACTCCAAATCTTCTCTTTCACATGGTTGATTAAAAAAAGATTGGTCAAGTTTCTGCAAGGTACCAAACACTGTGCTGAGCGGATACAGATAAAAACAAATCAGGGCCTCCACCCCTCAAGATGCTCACGGTCCAGTGGTCTCCAGCCCACAGTGAATTCTGACTCTGACCTGCAGGCCCTTCTCCTCTCCAGGTTTTGTGGCATTTGGGGGTCTGTCTTCTGTCTTTCTTTCTACACCACAAGTTGATCTCCCCTTGCTCCATCTTCTCTGAGCTATAAAACCATTGATATCTCCCCAGTAGACCAAGGAGCCTTTATCAATCAGCTACAGAAACATACTACACAAACATGAGCCCGGCACCCATGCTAGACCCTGTCACACGACGTGAGGGAGGGGCACAAGGGCAGGGTGTGCAGAGCCTCGGTCCCCTTAGGAGCTGGGACTTAGCAGGAGGAGAATTCTGACAATAACTGCTGCTCTGATAATAAAACCTATATCCACTTGTCAGTGTCTTTCCAGAATCAATATTTACAATTAAGGTGAAAACTTACAAATGAGAGTCTGCTCTCAGCACACAGCGTTTCATGGTCCTACCAGTAGCATAAGACAGGGCTTTGCTCACTGATGCCTGTAATAGGCCATGTTAAAATACAACTTTCAAAAAGGCCAAATCATGACTCTCAGGCAAATATGAAATGAGTACTTGTCAAATATTTTATGTAACTCATTAATTAGGTAACTAGGAAGACCTTAGGACTGGTTCAAAGAACATTTCAGAAGCTAGGTATATATAAAAAACTTATTGATGGCTACTGTGCAATAAACCCTTGGGCTAGCTGTTCCAGTGAACAGGATTTATCTGCATCTCTAGTGGGGAAAAAAAAAAGGGGGAAAAAAAAAAAACATGAATTGGTCTCAGTCCCTATAGAGTTGTAAAACAGGCAACACAGAGAAAGTTAAGCACAAGACTTCACAGAAAAACACCCAGGACTTTCTTTGGGCTATTTCCAAGTTCCTGGTAACTTTTCTGGCAGGCCACTGGAGCTAGAACTAGAAATTGATTTTGGGAAGCTTGTGGGAGCAACAAAAAGTAGATGTCTATAGTATCTAGTGTTAAAAAAAACAAAAACAAACAAAACAAACCGGAAGTATTTATCAATAAGCAAATGTTTATTTTCTGTCCCCACAGCAGAGAGGTGTAACTGCTTGTTTTCCTGCTTCCACACAGACTTAACACACTCCTCAGTCGAATTTCTTCACCTTAAACACAACCCCGTGCTGTTTAATGGGAAGAGGAAAGAGAAAAGGAAACCTAATAGGCAAGTGGACCAAACAGATCCAAGAGATCCCTACCCTCCATGCCTTCAAAGCTCAAGTCCTTAGTGAAGCCTTCAGATATTTGGATGCCAGGACTTTGGGAAATAAACAGATGCAATTTTGAGTGTAGTTCCAAGGCTGAATGATTTTAGAATCCAATAGGAATATTTATGATGAAATAAAGAAGTCATCAACTTTTTAGAGAGACATGGCCATCCAGATCGTTTCCACTCCCCACACCTCTCTTCCCTGTTTATACCAGAGTTCTTCAAAGCTTAAGAAAGCAAGCAGAACAACAACAAAATCAAGCTTCTAATGTCCAGTCACTTCTGAGAGGTGAAATGAAAAACACAGAGGATTGGGGTTTCTTACAGAATCAGTGTGTATGATGTATAGACACACATGGCATAAGGCTTTGACTATTTTAAATTATAATAACCTTTTCGAGTTGCTGCATTTTTATTTTTATAACTATTTATATCTATGTCTTATACATAATTGTTTGTATCTATCACATCTACAAATTATATCTATTTTTATATTTATATTTATATTTATTTGCTGCTTAGTTCTTGATCAGAAATGCAACTCCCAATTATAATATTCCTCATCTAATATTTTTATGGCACTATATACATAGACATTTATATATATATACTTTTTTTTTTTTTTTTTTTTTGGAGGTACTGGGAGCTGAACCCAGGACCTCATGCGGGGGCCAGTGCGCAACCACTAAGCCACATCAGCTCCCCTGAGTTGTTTTTTTTTCATTTGTTTTGCTTGTTGTTTTTGTTTTTTCTAGAAGGCACCAGGAATTGAACCCTGGACCTCCCATGTGGGAAGCAGGCGCTCAACCGCTTGAGCCACATCCGCTCTCCAGCACTATATTTTTTATACTTTAGGATGCAGGTTTCAGGAATTCATTATTTCTGTACTGGTCACAACGGGCTCAGTTATATGATAAACCAATAACCCCAAAATTTCAGTGGCTTAAAACAACAGTCTTATTGCCCAGACATGCTACATGATCATGGTGGGTTGGCGGGGACTCTGCCCTCCCTCAGGGGCACTAGTTGATGGAGCAGCCACTATCAGGGATTTGGAAAGATGCCATTGGAGAAGGAAAGAAAGTGCCACCCCACCTGCACTTAAAGCTTCCACCCAGGAGTGACATGGGCCAGTTTTTCTCACATGTCATTGGCCAGAGCAGGTCATGTGGCCATGCCTAATCTCAAGGAGCCACAAGGAGAAGAGAAATCCTGAAGGAGGAGAAAGGGAATATGTATGACTAGCTCAGGTGACTCACAAAACTTGTTTTGAAAAGTAGGGCCTCCTGTTTTTAAAAACATTTTTGTTCTTTCAGCTGTACTGGTTTACATATTAACCAGTGACATCAGAAACCGATTTAGGAAGTTGGAATAAGTATAGATTTTGATCTATCAATTTAAATCTCAGTTTACCTGAGAATTCAAAGCACAGATTTTTTATGTGTATGCACCACTCACTTTAGGCAAAATGCCATAGAAATTAATAAGACAAAATCTGCAAGCAGAGCCCAGGTTGGGTAAATTGGTCTTGTGCCAGAAGACACAGCTTTCTTTTTGGAAAGGGCCCAGGTTTGGGATTGGCCATAGTTACTTTTTCCGTAGGGTTTAAATCTGCCAGCCTCTGGGACATAGAGGATTCATTTGTCACCCCTGGCACTCATCTGAGGATTGAATTAACACTGGTGTTTTGAGGAAATTTCATTTTAGCAAATTTTGGTTAGCAGGTGATTTTGTGGTTTCAACTTTTACTTCCTTATTATTAATTTTCTACACCCAACTTAGAGTTGCCCGTTCCAGACTTCAAAGCATAAAACTCCCCTGGCATGGCAGAAGTAGGTACTTGTGGAACATAGCAAACCACTGCCAAAGATTTTCAGAAGGTCAGAGGCCTGATACAAGAAGTTACTGCAACGTGTGCAGCAAGGGTCAGCTTAGCAAGCGTCCCTGAGGGAGGTGACGGCCCAGAGTCCTCTCTGGTGACCACGCCTAGCAATGAGCTCCTTCAGTCAAAAGGTGTTGAGAGAAGGCCATGCGGGCACTTAACTGGTATTAAATGATACAAAAGGCAAGGTGAAGCAGGTCATACAATTCTAAGACATGGATAGATATAGAAAGCAAAAAAATCCCGCTTTGCTAACCAGATAAAGTTCAGATAACTTAGTGAGAGCTGCTGGAGCTGTCAGGCATGCTGTTGGCTCCCACCCATGTCTGTCGGCTGGGATTTTGAAGGAGATTTTGGGTGGTGAGGTTCTTCACAGAGGTGTGGGATTGTGGGAACCACAAAGGATGTTGGGAGCCCAAAGACCAGCAATGGCAGGAAGCTGTTACCACCCTTAGACCTGAAGAGACAAGAGGAGGAACTAGCGTTACCAGAGCCTGGCGAGAGCTGGAGCCACAGAAGGGGGCAGTCCCCAGGACCAGAGACCACTGTTAGAACGGTGCCAAGGCAGAGGGGAGTGGCAAGAGGAAGTGACCCGACCTGTGTCCCTGGTCCTCGAGTCTCCCGCCACTTCTTCCTATTGGTCAAACCCACCTGAGTGAATACAGGCCACGGAGGTCAGTCTCTTGGGGCACGGGGCAGGGCAGAGAATGGCCCTGGCAGGCTTACCTCCTCACCTAAGAGATACTGTCTATAACGCTATTTGGCCAGACCTATTATGTTCTGTTTACATCCTAATGGGTACACTCTCTCTGAGACTTGACTTTTCTTTTACTTTTTCTTATTGAATCCCAAAGAGCTCAATAATAATAGCCAGTTTACAAATTAAGATAAAAATAAGCAAGGGCTTTTCTCTCTGTTATCGGGGGTTATCATAAACTTATTACATATTTAGTTACTCATCTTGTACTTAGCAAGGAAGGGAGAGATTTTAATTTTTAAACATTATGATCAGAAATCCCAAGAGATTGTATCCTAAGCTTGAAAAAGTCTGGTATGTTCCTCAAAGTAAACATTAAACCAAAAAATAATATAGTAAATTATATGAAATTATTAGGAAACGGATTGATGTAGTTAATAGAATGGCCATAGTTATCATAACTAAACTATCAATTTTCAAAGACTTAGTGTCTATTTTTAACTAGCATGCCAAACAAACACAATTAGTAATGCATCAGAGCACACAGTTTTAAAAATATGTACTCAGTGGGAGTAATCTTCCCCAGCCCCTGGAAAAAAAATGTTGACTTTTCTCGTCACTTTAGGTCACAAAATTCAGGCCCAATTCATGAATTGAAGTTGTATAGCCCCAAATATTAATTGCTATCTGAACTCAATTTAGTGCAAAATCTTCTGCCCTCCCCCACCCAGAACCTTCTTTAGGCAAACCACTTCCTGAGAGGGGGACTGTGGTTGCTTTGTTGCTTCTCTTCTTCCACATTTCTTCTCCTACCTTGGTGCCGGGGTCTCAGCCCTCTGAAGCCAGTGTGAGGGAGAGAAGAAAGGAAAGAGGGCGAAGGGACGATTCTTCCTTGCTGATGGCTTTGCTCTCTTGGGGTCCAGGGTAGGTTATGATGCATCATTTCTCTTATGGAAGCTTCTAAGGTTCATTGGAGGCTACTCTGCTGGGCTTCCTTGAGTGATGTTTTCTGCCCATCTGGCTGCTGCCCTCCTCTCTGTCCCCAGTTGTCTGGTGATCCATTCTACACAAACTCTTACTCTTAAAACCTCATTCTGCAGGTTATCCTTTTGGGTAGGGACTTGTATTGGTTTTCTATTACTACATAACAAACTGCCCTAGAACAGTGGTTTGAACTAGCATACATTTCTTCTCACAATTTCTGTAGGTCGAGTCCAGGCTGGGCCTCTGCTTCAGGGTCTCTCCCAATTCTGGGGCCACAGTCCTCTCAAGGCTAAACTAGGAAGGGTCTGCCTCCTCATTCACTCACTTCGTAGTTGTTTGCAGGATTCAGTTCCTAGGGGGCTATTGGGCAGAAGGCCTTAGCTCCTCACTGACTGTCGCCTGGAGCTCACCCTCAGATCCTTGTCTTGTGGACCTCTCCACCATGGCAGCTTGCTTCATCAAAGCAAGCAAGCTGAGAAGGCAAAGAGAGTCCAGCAAAGTGGAAGCCACAGTCTTCCTAAATCGTGGACATGACAGCCATCATTTTTGCCATATTCTATTCATTAGAAGGAAACCACTAGGTCCAGCCCACATCCAAGGGGAGTGGACCTCACGGGGCATGAATAACAGGAGATGGGGGCCACTGAGGACCGATTTTGAAAGTTGCCTACCACCAATGTCAAAGGGTTCAGCCCATCATTCTTCCTGCCACATATGGTCCATGAGAAACACTCGTGCATTCTCCACCCTGACAAATGCTGGGCGTGTCGGCCAACCCCAGGACAAGCACCTCTGTCCTGCTGCCACCAGCCGCCTTAGCTTTCCCAGGTACGAGCCAGGCTCAGTGCATGGCCCTTCAACTGCCGTTTCCTTCAAGGGAACAGAGAGTGAAGTCTGAAACAGCCATTTGAAGCTCCCTGGGATTAGAAGACAGCCCCTCCTGCCTCTCCTTTCCCTTTGGGGAAGAGGTGGGAACTCACAAAGAACAATTCTCTCCCAAGAAAACCTGCTGACAAAATCCTCCTTCCCTTGTCACTTCGTTCTCTACCCCTTTATATTCTCAAAGTGAATTAGGGTGTTCAAGAGTCTCAAGGGTTGTGGAATTGCCTCTCAAATCTTGCTTTTGTAAAGTTTGCATGTGACGATCTGTGTCACACTCATTTTCGTGTCTAATGTCTATCATATTGTTGCCTCAGTGAAACCGAGAAAGGTGGAGTCCCATTTTACCTTCAGGTTCACATTTAAAATAATTTATTTTCTCTTTGATGATCCAGAAGGCGCTTAGTAATTTTATAGTACTTGTCACTATGATCATCCATTTCACTGTTCTGAGATAAACTGCACAGGTATCCATTTTATTATTACCAGAAATCGGTTTTCAAAATATAATCATAGCTGTAAACTGATCATAAATAATCCATTAACAGGCAACAATGTCTCCTTTATATGTAATGCACTGACATAATGTTTAAGCTTTATTCTGAGGTCAGTTTATCATCTATTCTTTTTCGGACATTCTCAGGAGACAGAATTTACTACAGATCCCTTGTAGAAAAACAAAGGGAGAGCACAGTGTGGCATATGGTCGCTGTACAGTGGGTTTTCATCTGAGTTTATTTACAGCAATGCCTGAAGTACACCCTCGCAGTCCTTAATAAGCTCGTTTGGTTCTCTGTCTGCTCTAATTTGATTCTGAAAATCTTATTTCCACTAACTTAAAATGCTCCATTAACAGCAGACTTGGATGTTCAGTTTTGAAGTTCTAAGGGCCAGATTCTCATTGTCTGTAACTGCAGGAAGATATTCCTGCAGGATATTATCCTGGTTCGTACAGTGACAGTCCATTTCATTTATTATTCCCAAGTGCTTTAGCCTCAGTGTTATTAGGTTTGGCCTGGGGTAAGGAGGTTAGGAGTCCTTTTTTTTTTTATCCCTATGAATAAGGAGATAGACTGAAAGAGATGAAACGTTTACTCTTTCCCTGTGAGTCAATGAGTTCATGGGATAACATATTCCAAGAAGTAGTTAGAGAACACCTAACCCAGAACTTGCAACTTGCTGATAGAGAAATGGAACAAAGTATCAGACTGAGAGGTTCTGAACTGAGGAGTCAAGACACAAACAGGAACATTCCAAGAGGATTATCCCTAAAGGCCCAATTAGAGAAAGACAGCACGAGAGAGGAGAGATTAGTCCTTTGGGTAAGTGCATCATGGAGGCTACTCAAAATGAGAGGTAGTTGAATGTGTGAAGGATTAACAGAAGTTTGTTCCTATCTGAAGTCTTCCCTCACCACCTAAGAAGACTCAGGTGCCCTCCCCTCAGGCTCTGGGCAGAACTTGTACCTACTCCTCTATATCACTTGTCACAGTGAGTCAAAGACCTGTTCCATGTCTACTTTAAGTAGCTTGAGGTCAGGGCTGTTGTCTTTCCAACTGTATATCCACTATATAATGTATAATAGATGTTCAACAAATACTTGTTCGAATAAATGAGTGAATAAATAAATAGAAGATGGGGTTGAAATAGTGCAAATAGAAAAAATCAACAAGAGAATATGTGAGAGAAGAGGGAAGATATTCCCTCAGGGAGCAAATGTCCATGGGTCCTTAGCTTCTACCCAACCACAGGTACCAGCTTGACAGCTCAAGCTTTTGTGCTTTTCTGCTTTAGCAACCTCAAACCTTAACTTTCTCCCTTGCTCTCAATATCTGGACTTCCTGAATATTTCTCTTCCTTTTACATGAATTCAATTGACTGACTCTTAATCATCTGACATATTTTCTCCTCTATTTTTTCCTCTCTTTCACTGATCAACACTCAAATACTCTTCTTCCCCCGAGCCTGGTGTTTGCATCCTCTCCCTCCCCGATTAGAATAATGTAACAGGCCACCTCCCTTTCCTACCAGTTCTCCTGGCATTCAGGAGATCCTCTGTCCTCTCAGGGCCTGTCCTGGAGCAAACAATTGCCCACAGAAGGTAGGGAGCAGATCTTGGATGAGAGAGTCTGTCTTGGATACATCAGGATAAAGGCTTCCATAAAACGCAACCATAGGATGTGGAGGATGTCTGAAGATGAATTTTTAAATATCCCATTGGTCATAAGAGTTCAAGAGACCTGTGAAGAAGAAAGAGAAGAAAGAGAAAAGGAGGGGTAGGAAGAGGAAGAGAACAAAGAGAAAGAGGGAAAAAGGATGAAGAAAGAGGAGGGGGGCCAAGGGGGGAGAAAAAAGAAAAGAAGAACTGCCCTGTTCAAAGGTAACTTTGCTCTCTTCCTCAGCAAAACTCACACAAAAGAGATGAATGGCTAAATTCATTGGCTCCTTCTCAGACCCTGGCTTACTAGAACCTCTCTTACCCCTTCCTAAAACTCTCTTTCCTATTGACGCTCAGTCTTCTCTGTGGACGCCTCTTCCTGTCCACAGCTCTTATGCTGGCTGGTCTCTCCTATGTGCTCTTCTCACGCTCTCACGGACCCATGGCTTCAGCCACCTGTGGGATGACATGGATGATTCCAAAGCCAACGTCTTCAGCCTAGATCTCGTCTCTGTGATTCACGCATCGAACAGCCGTTTGGACATCTTAACTCGCATGTTCCACAGACACTTGAAACTCAACATACCTAGCACTGAACTTACCACTTACACCACCTTCAATCCTGTTCTTAGGTGATTTATAATTGAGATTGGTATCACCAGCTACCTAATTGCTAAAGTCAGAAACAGCATGCCCTATACATACACACATATATTTACCTAATCCATTCCTGTCTAGTTCACTGCCTACATTTCTCTTGAATCCTTCCAATTATTACCTCCATCCCCTCCCCCGAACTCCTACAACACCTGCTGCTTGACATCTGCACAACCCTGGATGTCAACAATCTTGGCTGCTCCAATCCATTCTCCACATGGCAGCTCTGATCTTTCCAAAACACAAACCTAATTGTATCTGTCTTAAAACATTTCATTGCTTCCCTGTTACACATCAAGTAATGTCTAATTACTATAATGCAATCAAAAAGAACCTCATTATCTGGTCCTTCTTACCTGCAGCCCTTTCTGCTCTCTTCCCTTCCGTAACAGCTTTTGGTTGCCCAAGGGTACCATGTTTGTTCATGTTCCAGCCCTTGCCATGCTTTTTCTTTGCCTGGAACAGAGGAGGTGCTGAAAAAATGGTTGGATGAACAAATGCTTGAATATGAAACACATCTATAGTTTCTGTCCTGCTTGTTTTTCTAATTTAAAACAAAACAACTCAGTGGTTAATTTTTTGCTTTTACCAAGGCATGTATAACTTAATATTACACAAATGAAGAAAAGCAGTATCTTTGTAAATATGACTTCTAACATTTCTATAGCAAAAACTGTATCTTAATTTTTTATCATAATTTAATTTTGCCCTTTTTAAAATTAAACCCCATTTACTATACAGCTGGTTTTATGATCCCCAAATGTATGCTGGCTGTCTCTCTGCAAATTGTGTTTTCCAAATGTCTGCTTTTCCTAGAACTCTTTTCCTATTAGAAGCTAGTTATTATTTTTCCAGGAATGGCAGCGTGAAGCTCAGTTATTTGTTTGTAGTAGAGTAATCCTGGAGATTTTGGATTCATTTATGTTTCCCCAGATCCCTGTTCCATAATAATGAAGCACTCTGATTTTGACAAAACCTCAGGACTTCTGCCTGTGGTCCAATAAATGGGTGTGCACACATTGTTTAAATTGGGAAAATACGCTCGTGGTATGCACCCCCAGCCTCTTGGCTAGTCTAGTAAACTGCAAAGTGCTTGCAGAAGCTTTTGGCTATTTAATCACAAGAGATGGTTTCTCTGTTTAAAATGCAGTTGCCTCCTGCTCTTTGATGCATACGCCAACAGCCAAAATTGAAATTTCTTTTCTTTTCCCAGGTTTAATTACGTAATTCATTGGAGAGATAATCACATGTGATTATATCAGTCAGGATTCTTCAACAGAAAATGCTCCATCTAATTTAAGCAGCTCAAGAATTTTTTGAAAGTATACTGAACAGCTTAAGAAGTGTCAGGAAGGCTGGAGAACCAAGTTAACTTACGCATTTACTCCGTGGGTGGAATATCCTTTTTGATTTACATTTTTGTCAGAAGGAGGAGTTTTAGAGGCTTTTCCTTGGCCCTTCCTATCATAGTGGCTCTTTCCCATAGATCAGGGAGCCAGTGTAGGAATTTCACCAGATGCTGACTATTCCTATTCCAATTATACCTAAGAAACTGGACCCTGCCCTGACTCTACTCCCCCCAGGCTATTATGGATGGGCTTGGCTAAATATTCCATTTATTACATGACCAAATAAATCCCAACCCTTTGACTTGGGTGCCACAATGGCAATCAAAGTCTCAAAGAATCATCCATAAGCCCAAACCAGAATCCTGGTGTTCCTCCTATTCTATTAAAATAAAGGAGCCAGTTCAAATGCAGTGTCTTTCACCTGCATTACCTGCCTCCAGAGAACAATCATAAAGGGAATTAAGAAGGAATAATCATAGAACCAGGTAAAAAATCCAGGACACTAATATCTTTTCATTGCCATTCCCCCTGGCCAGACCACATTACCTATCACTGATCATCCCACTGCAGTGCTTTTCAAAAAGAAAATTACAGAACAGTATCCTTTATGAGTATAGATGCAAAAATCCTCAACACAACCCTAGCAAACAAAATCCAACAGCACATTAAAAGAATTACACACCATGATCAAGTGGGGTTTATCTCAGTTATACAAAGGTGATTCAACATAAGAAAATAAATTAATATCATACCCCACATTAACTGAATGAAGGAAAATAACCACATGATCATCTCAATTGATGCAGAAAAGTCATTTAACAAAACCCACCACCCTTTCTTGATTAAAAAAAAACCCACAAAAACAAAAAAAAAAACAATTAGAAAACTAGGAATAAAGGGTAACTTCCTCAACATGATAAAGGGCATTTATGGAAAACCCACAGTTAACATCATACCTGATAGTGAAAGGCTGAAAGCTTTCCCTCTAAGGTCAGGAACAAGACAAGGATTCCCACTGTCACCACTGTTATTCAACAGTTCTAGCCAGAGAAGTTAGGGAAGAAAAAGAAATGAGGCATCCAAATTGGAAAGTAAGAAGTAAAACTTTCTCTATTTGCAAATGACACAATCCTATATAAAGAATATCCTGAAAAATTTGCAACAAAGCAACAAAACTACAAGAGCTAATAAACATCAATGCTGTAATTTCTTCCACTGCTAGAATTTTTCAAGACTTGGGAATCATCCTGAATGGCATTGCAATGACAGATATGTGCTATTATATAGCTCCCCATCGCCTGCAGAATTGTGTGGGAGAGAGTATAAACTACAATGTGAACTATGGTCCATGCTCACTTGGCAATGTCCCAGGATGCGTTTATTAATTGCCATGAATGTGCCACACTAATGAAGGATGCTGTTTATGTGGGAAGGTGTGGGAGGTATGGGGAGTGGGGCATATGGGAATCCCTATATTTTTTGTGTAACATTTGTGTAATCTAAGTATCTTTTAAAAATAAGAAATATATTTTAAAAAAGAGAGCTAATAAATTCAGCAAAGTGGCAGGATACAAGAGCAACACTCAAATATCTGTAGTGTTTCTATACATTAGTCCTGAACAATCTGAAGAGGAGATTGGGGAAAATATTCCATTTAAAATAGCTGTGGCTATTAGCATGGTGACAGAAGAAGACAAGAGAACTCTTCGAGACATTGAGACCGTCTACAACACCTCCATTGAGGAGATGTCCACTCAATTGGGAAAGAATAGCCTCTTCAACAAATGGAAAACTGGATATCCATAGGCAAGAGAAGGTGGACCCCTACTCATACCATATACAAAATTAACTCAAAATGGATCAGTTACTTTAATATAAGAACCAAACCTATCAAACTCCTAGAAGAAAATATAGGGAAGCATTTTCAGAACCTTGTGTTCGTCAATGGTTTCTTGAATTTTACCCCAAAAGTATATGCAACAAAAGAAAAAGTAGATAAATGGGACTTCATCAAAAGTAAAAAAAAAAAACAACTTTTGGGCATCAAAGGATTTTATCATGAAAGTAAAAGGACAATCTACAGAATGGGAGAAAATATTTGGAAAGTCCATATCTGATAAAGGTTTAATATCCAGAATACATAAAGAAATCCTACAACTCAACAACAAAAAGACAAACAAATCAATTTAAAAATAGAAAAGGACAAAGAATTGAATAGACATATCGCCAAAGAAGATATACAAATAGCCAAAAAGCAAATGAAAAGATGTTCAACATCATTAGGCATTAGGGAAATGCTATTAAAAATTCAAAGTTATGATTTCACACCCACTAGAATGGCTACTTAAAAATGTAATATTACAAGTATTGGAGAAGATGTGGAGAAATCAGAACACTTGTTCATTGTTGGGGGGATGTAAAATGGTGCAGCCATGAGGAAAACAGTTTGGCGGTTTCTCAGAAATTTAAGTTTGGAATTACCATATGACCCAGAAATTACACTTCTAGGTATATACCCAAAAGTATTAAGCAGGTACTCAAACAGATATTTGCATACCAGTGTTCATAGAGGCATTATTCACAATTGCCAAAAGATGGAAGCAACCCAAGTGTCCATCAACACATGAGTGGAAAAATGAAATATTGTATATTCATACAATGGAATATTATTCAACCATAAAAAGGAATTATAATCTGATACATGTGACAGCATGGATGAACTGTGAAGACATCATGTTAAGTAAAATAAGCCAGTCACAAAAGGACAAATCTTATATGATCTCACTAATATGAAATAACTAGAATATGTAAATTCACAGAGTCAGAAACAAGAATACCCATGGACCAAGGTGGGGGTAGGGTATGGGGGAGATAATGCTGAATTGGTACAGAGTTCCTATTTGGGGTGATGGAAAAGTTTTGGTAATGGATGGTAGTAATGGTAGCACAACATTGTGAATGTAATTAATACTACTGAATTATATATTTGAACATGATTAAAAGAGGGACTTTTAAGTTATACTTATGTTTCTAGAATAAAAAATTTTAAAACAACAACTTAGGACTCTACACAGTGAACCTTAAGGTAAATTGTGCACTATAGTTAATAGTAGAAGTATAATATTGTTTTATCAGTTATAACAAAAGAACTACACTAATGCAAAGTGTAATAACAGGGAAAACTGCATGTGGGGGTGGTGTGAATGGGAAGTCTGTACTGTCTACATGATTTTTCAGTAAACCTACAACTTTTCTAATAATATTTTTAAAAAGGTTTATTGGATGGCTTACCGAATTTCTATGGCAGCCCTAACAAACTACGATACCATATGATACCAATGGATATGAACAGGAGTTTTGCACGCAATTTTCACATCTCATTCTTCTCTGCCCTTTCCTATGAGTCAGAATAAGGACATGGTGCTGGTAAATCAGGTTCAGTCTTATGAATGGGGGCTGCCCTCTAGGTTGGACAGACAACAAGATAAAAGAAACCAAGCCACTGGATAACCCCAAGCCACTGGATAACCCCCTGCCTTGTGACATGAGACAAAAATATATTGAGCTACTATAATTTTGGGTCTCTTTGTTACAGCAATCTAGCTCATACCCTACTTTAAGACACTAGTTCCTATAAATATATTCCTAAAAGTTTGGCTGACCTCAAGTCAAGGGCTGGGGTTGGCCTCGAGATTTCTGGTGATGAGAAGTCCATAAATTCCAGAGGTCATGTGAATTCAGCTCTAACCTGAATACTCCTTAGGCTTCACCAGCTGCTGGTGCTGGGGAAGGTTTTGTAACATTTTGTCTCCAATTCTCAATATTAATGGGTACATGCCACATGACAGGAGAGCAGGGAAGGGAAATATCCTAGTCCCCAATTATCAGTTCTCACTCTAGAATAGACCCTCTGGACTGTCACCAATTATATTTGCATTCCTCCTCACTGCACCAAGCGCAGACCACACGGGCACTCATGTTCTCTCTTTATTCTCTGCAGCTCAGCTTGGCCATAACATTAAAGGGAAAGGAAACTATGACTTTCAGGGAAAAAAACAAGCCTAGTGTCAACAAGATTTCAAAACATATAAAACTAGTGGTCTTAGTGAAGAAATAGGTGGTGGGCTGTGAAGACTCTCATCACCCTCCTTGCACAGCAATGTGTCTTATTAATTATGGCAGCTCAACAGAGCTTTAAGTGTCCCAAGTTTATATGTGGTTTTGATAGGTAGGCATGATTGATGGAATCAATGCCCACGTGAAGAACTCAAACTCCAGCCGCCTGTAGCCCACCCCCACATCACAGGTAAGGGAGGCCAGGCTGACAAGACGTGACTCAAAGCCCCAACCCCCTAATCATATGGTTGGACCTTCTGGTGTGGCCAGCCCCATCCTAAGATTACAGGTGTGGCTTGTACCACTCCGTCAGCTCTTTAGCAATGGACTACCAGGTGTGGTTCCAGACCCACCATGAATATCAAAGGACACTCCTATCACAGGAATTACAAAGATGTAGGGTTACCTCTTCAGGAACTGGTGACAATGACTAGCCAAGTTTTTTGTAACTATAATAGTTCAGAGAAATCTCTCCCTTTACACTTGGTGTAATGGGGAGTGGCCTGAAGCCCAAGGAGTTCTCCAGTCAGTTGTTTCCCACTGCAGAAGCATCTTGTGTTTACACCAGGGTATGGTACAAATATTACCACTTTATATGGTTGCTTACATTATGATAAAGTTTGGCAAGTCTGGCCTAGGGTTTGAGCAAAACAAGAACTCCATATGAGGCGGGTTAGTGCAGGGAAATGAGGAGAAAATGAGCCACAACATGGCCGACAGACAACATGGCCAACGGACAACGTGGTCTTGACCTTGAGGTTCCAGTTGGGATTCTTTCTGGGTCGAGGGGAGGCCCTGGATATTCCAAACAGGCGTCACCATTGGTCCTCACCATTGGTGGGGTATCCAATAACAGCTGGGCCCCTCCCCTTAGCATTAGCAAGGGGAGGAATAATTAATAGCTTAAAAGGTGACCACACAAATCAAATCTCACTCTCTCTGCCTAGAGGAGCCCACACCAAATATCCGTGCATATTTCCGTCCTTCTCTCCCATTTCTCAGCAAGCTCTGTTTTTTTCCCCATTTCCCAATAAATTCTTTTTTACTGGCCTAACTAAACTGGTGTGCTCTTAAATTCTTTTATGCAGCATAGCCAAGAACCTAGAGGAATCCAGCCCTTCCCCAGCTTCACATACACTCTAGGTATAGCCTAGAGTAGGATTTTAGTAGAATCTCTCAAACTTAAAATATTCATGACTTTTGTTTCAGAAGTTTCACTTTGAAGAATTTACACTCCAATGGCTGAGACTGTTCAATAAACCAATAATGCTTTGCGGGTCAGTGCTTCTAAATCCTCCGCTAGGGCCCCCTAGTGGTCACTTCCTTCCTTAGCCCTCAGTTAACAAGTGCGCTCAGCTTGAATCTCCTCTGCTTACCACCCTCTCTTTCTATTATCTCTTTCCCAGCCCCAAGTCACTTTTTCTCCACTAGAGGAAATTAAAATCAGTTAACATCATAATCTCTGCACTCATGGAAGACAACCTTTTAACACTATTTTTCAAAGGTAGTTAGCTCTTCTTTATTCAATCTCGTTTTCTAGAATGGGATTTTGCATTTCCCCCCTCATAACCAAAAGTATATTCTAGTGTTTTCTCAACCCCAAAGCCTTGAGCTCCAAAGTAAAATTCCAACCTCCACTTGCAGCAATTCAAAGAACAAAAATCTTTAAACCTTCAGAGAACATTAGAGGGGTTCACGGTCAAAGTCCTAAAGCAACTCCCCTGAAGTTTCCACTCAGGAAGTTTTTCCCAAGCACAAGAGGAGTCTAGTCCTGATGGGACTAGTAAAAGAAATGTTTCCCCTTCCAGAGCAAACCCTAGGGTAGTTGCCACGACCCCCTTTCCCCTCCTTTGTATAAATATATAGACACATAGAAAAAAACAGTAGAAAAAAATACAACAAAAGGTTAACAAAGAATACGTTTGGTTTGTGTAATGCCAAAAACTTATCCCTTTCTCCTTTTTGTGTTTTCAAACTTCTCAAATATGTCTTACTTTTATGATAAAAAATTAATTTTAATAGTTTGAGAGAGAAGTGTCTTGGAACTTTAGTCTATTTCTGACACCACCCACAATAGAGCAATGCTCCCCAAATCACCCTAAGCAGCCATCTGGGATGTCCCTGTGGATTTGACACTGCAGAGTCTAGGGCCTCTTGCCCTAGGATAGCTCTGGTATTTTCTCCTTTCTCATCTGGGCCCAACTCTCTGTTGCTGCCCCACCAGTTCTTTTCCCTTGGATTCTTTTCCTCTCAATCCTGATTACTTTCATGACCTGCCCCCAGGACCCTATTCTTTGTTCAAAAGCAAGCAGACAACCCTTTCCATTAGCCAACGTTGGGAAGATACAAATGCCACAGACTCCTACAGACTTTGAGTTGGTGTAGTCCTTGCTCTGGAGACCACTGGAAGCCCCTTGTACTTGGCCTTCAGCTCTTGTCAGTAAGGTTGGAGCTTACCAAACTCAGTACACTGTCCATTGGCTCTCTGGGGCCCAGGTGTGCCTCTGTGAAAGCCTTCTTTCCTACAAAATTACTAGGCTAGATGACAGCCTTTTGAGAATTGACTGAAGCCAGTTTGGTATGTACAACTCTTAGGATCTTTCTGGTAAATAACAGACGCCATCAAAGAGGTCTGTGGTGGTGAGGGTTAGCCAGCTACTGCCAACCTCACTACTAGGTAATAATGAGAACAAAGCTCAGATCCAGTTTTGCGAACAGAGGTGAACTGGACAAACATTCATGAGCATGGCAGGCACAAACTCAGTGGAATGACTGCTGTCCTTTCCGTGCTCCACCTCTGTATGATGTAGTTCCTCAGGTGCAGGCACATATCCTAGGCAAGAATTCTATCCCTTCTGGTCAGCACCATGCAGTCAGAAATCCTCCTAAACCAGTGATTCTCACCTGGGAACAGTTTTGCTCCCCAGGGGACATTTGGCAATATCTGGAGACATTTTTTTTATTGCAACTCCTGGGGGTAGAGGTGCTCCTGGCATCTGGTGGGTAGAGGTCAGGGATACTGCTAGACATCCTACAAGTCACAGGCCAGCCATTCACAAATAAGGAATTATCCCACCCAAAATGCCAGTAGCACCAAGGTAAGAAGCCCTGTCCCAAATCAATGGCTGGAAACAGAAGCAATTAGGGATCAAGCCTCAGGCACCCTCGTGAAGACGACAGAAACAAGCCTTGCCAGAGTCTGAAACACTATCCGTGCAAGAGTGGGGAGGGTATCTTTATGTATTTTAGCCAATCTACATATATTGAATACTTTTAATTTCAACAGTGAGCTTCCTTTTCCAAAATTTATCATGCTAGTTTCACCAACTTAAAAGAAAAACAACATTTTTGACATCCAGTATGCCACTTAGCAAAGCTTCAGTTGTTAAGATAAAGTTAGTATCTTTCAGAAAAAATAAAAATATGTGTATTTTAAAAAAAGGTAAAGTTAGCAGAAGGCATGGGCTAGATATAGGAAGCAGCAGATATTCAACTTCGCCAGGGTCTCAGGTGCCTCTAGGGCAGTCTCAGAATCTGAGACTGTCAAGGTAGGCTGAAACAAGAACCTAAACATGCTCCTGGGTCACTTCCTTCAAGTTCTGCTGAGGTATTGAGGGCAAAGGAAGCCGTCAAGGCTGTTCAGCGCTCCCTTTGCAGCTCATTTAGATGGACTGGAAATGCCAAAATTACACGGGCCCACTTTGCCCATACACACACACACACACTGTCACAGGGAAACAAACATTTTCTAAATCACTGAAAGTTCTACGGATCCTCCAACAGAGCTTCTCCGCTACTCCTCAAGTTAAAGAAAAAAAAAAACTTTAGACAGTTTGACAAACATTGAGTTTTCCATATCTTCTAAGGGAAAAACAGACAAAATCCATATTTATACATGTCCAAATGTATAAATTATTAATGTTCTCTGTAAGAATGAGAAATAGTATCAGTTATTTGTTGAAAATTTTTGAAAGAGAAAATATACACAAAAGCCAGAACACAGAGAGGTTATAAAAACAATTTCAAAAGTTATCATTCATAAACACTATTAAAGAACTCTATATAAATTTGCTGTTAGAGAACTATAATCAAAATGACCAAACAATTTTAAAAGTTTACTAATAAGGAGTGAGCCAAGTGATCAAATATATTTTATGTGTTTCATAAATAGCAGAGGCTACCTATAGCATGCATTAATAGAGAAATTCATTCTGATCATTCAATTGTGATAATCGTAATGATAGAAGAACAAAAGAAATGGTTTACAAAATGGGAAGAAGGGTTCTCTAGAGAGTACAGATTTTTTTAATGAATATTTAACAAATAGGTAGTGCTTACTCTCTAAGCCCTTCACAAATATCATTCGATCTTCAAAACCCAATGACAAAATATTATATTATTATTCCCCTTTAACAGATGAGAAGAAACCAGGATTAAGTAACTTGCCTCAGATCACAGCAAAAGTCTGTCACAAACCTCCAAAAAGCATTAAGAAACTGAGGTTTAGGTCCACAAACTAGGTTTAGTGTAAGAAGAAAACAATAGGGATTGAGCCTATTGGAGAGAAGACAGTCTAATGTAAACAGATTGGGGTGGGAAGGGGAAGGGGGAGACACAGAATTGCTTCATTCTAGTTTGGCTTTATCTTTTCCATCAAGAATGATCATCCATCTGAAAAGGATAGAACAAACATCATTAGTAGGGAGTCAAAGACCTAGATGCAAGATAAGTTGGAAAGAAAACATCTAATCATGCTAAATGAACTCAAGTCTCCACGCCCAAATTCATTGCATTTCAGCCAGCTAAAATAACCGCAGGAGTGATTATGATAACCTTTGAGAAATTGTGACAAGCAATTCTGGAGATGAATAGACATCCGGATTTTCAAAAATGAGGAAAAAATACTATTGCATGTCTCCCTGGCAAAATGTTAGGAAGGATTAGAAAACAGAAGTTGATCCCCAGAAATCAGCAGGAGTCAAAGATATGCCAAACTAACCTTATTTCCTGTTAGGCTCAGGGAAATGGGTCTTTGGCTATCTATGTCACCTGGAGAGGATAGTAAATGGAAAAAAAGCAAACGTAATGTTTCCATGGCGTGCAAGCCAGGAGCAAACAGCAAGGAGATGTACCTGGCTGCATTTCTGATTGGAAAGCCAGGATTTCTTAACTGGATCCAAGTGCTTGAAAGTTTCCTTCCATACATGCAGCTCCCCAAATAGCTGAATTTGACACTGCAGCTGCCACAAGGAAAACTCAAGGTGGACGAGTGAGTAGGAGAATAAGGCTATAGACAGGTTGTCAGCACAAAGCCAGCTCCAGGCTCCAGAGAAACTCAACTCCGGAACTTGCGGGTTGAGGGGATGATATTCTGTACAACTAAAGCTAGTAGAATCAACTGAAACACAAATGACCGCAATCATCTGCAGAAGAGCTACATCCAAGTCAGATTTTCAAATGTGTGTCTTAAAAATCTAAAGAGATTCCCAAACCTGATTAAGCGGCCAATTGTCTGAAGCCTAATCAAGGCTACCTGCTGGCATCACTAATGGAAAGAAAGAGGAAATCAAATTGAATTTATTATCTTTCGACTTGAGGAAATTATGAGTTAACAGAAGGGTGATGAGCCACATGGTGTGGACAGACAAAAGAGCCAAAGAACAAGAATCTGGCTGGGTTTATGTAGCACAGGCCAAAGTATTGTGATAATGTCTCTGGCAGTGACAATTTTTTGGTAATATTTTCATGACTCTTCCTCTACTCTTTTTTGTAAAGCATATTGTAATAAATGACATAAGTTAATCTTTTTTTTTTTTTTGGTTACAATTATAATATAAACATTTTCCCATATTATTAAAACTCCACATAAATATAATCTTAACAGCATCTCAATATTCCTTCATACAGAGATGCCATAATTTACTTTAATTATTCCCTATTTTTGCTACTTTTAATTTTTCATGATAATAAATATTCAGCAAAATTGCAAAACTTTTGCTTTGCTTTGTATTATTTTCTCAGGATAGATTCTGGAAATAGAATTACAAGGCCAAAGAATATTGACATTTTAAAGCTCTTGACACATATTACTGAACTGCTTTCCTCTGCTCTCTTTTCAGTATGATTAGTCTCCAAAACAATCACGTTTGCTAATTCAGCAGGTGAAATTATACCTCATTTTAATTCCTATTTCTTAATGAGGCTGAACATTTTTCCATATGCTTATTTGCCATTTAATTCTTCTCTTTTGTGAATTGTGTGTTCATGTCCCCTGCCAAGTTAGCAAATGGGGTTTTAGTAATTTTTCCTATGAATTTGAATGAACTCTAGTAAAAAAAATTAAGCACTTTCACATATATATTGCCAATTTTTACTAGTTTTTCCTTTTATTTTTTATTTTTTTTTTTTTTTTAAAGATTTATTTATTTTATTTATTTATCCCCCCCTTGCTGCTTGTGCTTGCTGTGTCCATTCACTGCGTGTCTTCTCCGTGTCTGCTTATCTCCCCCTTGCTGTGAGGTCTTGCCGCATCAGCCCAGGGTACCGCGCGAGCCGGCCTGC